>CAUYSK010108918.1:0-22160 GCA_963575035.1 Avahi laniger | reverse complement strand
AAGATCAAAGCACAATTAAACGAAATTGAGAACAAGAAAACTATACGAAAGATCAACAAAACCAAAAGCTGGTTTTTTGAAAAGATAAACAAAATTGACACCCCACTGGCTAGATTGACCAGAATCCAAAGGGAAAGGCCTCTAATAAACTCAATCAAGAATGAAAAAGGAGAGGTCACAACAGATGCCACGGAAATACCAAAAGATATATTGTAATAAAAGTTGCCATGGATTATTAATTTTGTGTTTCTTATCACATATTTCATCAAATAATTTAAAAGACAGATGCTTCTCTATCCACACTTTCTCCTCATGCCATTTGCAAAAGTTCCCTTAAAAAAATCTTGAAAATTAAAGGTATACACACACGAATTTGTAATTTCCTGGGTCAATAAGTAGAATTTTAGTTGGATCCTACACGTTATTGTGAATGCTTCCATGTTTTGCCTTCTGAATGCTTAACTGAATTTTAATTTCAAGAACATCAATTTCATTTTAATGATTAGTATATTACATAGTCAATTATTTTGATAAGTGCATTTTGAGCTGTTTAACCTTAAGATTAAAACTTTCACTAAAATAATCCAATTTAAATAATTATGGCTGCTTTTATTAACTATATCTTTTGTGCCTTCTTTTGATCAGTAATTGCTGAATGCTCATTATGTCCAGAGGAGGAACTGAAGTGTTCAGAATTTGGAAACCATAGCTTCAGATGTATTAAATATGCAAGCTCTACTTTTTTATATATATTGTTTTGAAATTACAGAGCAGGATAAGTGCCTTTATACTAGGTAATAAATTAAGCCCTTAAATTACCCCTAGGGTGTTTCTTTTTCAAAATATATATCAGAAAGTATTTGGTATCTTCTATACTATGTATATCTCCATATATAATATATGATATATAAAATATAATATATAGCATATATGATGTTATATACTTTTAAAATATGTGAATGCATGAATCTATTCCCACTAATACTACTGGTCAAAGGAGAGTCAAGAAGAATACAGAAAAGACAGATATGAATAAGAAAGTAACAGATATGTGTCAATTTGGAAGTATTTAGACTACAAAGGTTATTTCTAAGTCAAGTATAGCTGCCAAAAGAGACTAGTAAAACAGCTGATCTTGCCTAATAGAGGATAGAGATACTTCTGTAACATAGAATTACATTTGTTAATTAGATTCATAACATACTCTTCAATGGCACAGAAATTAATGTAACAAGTAAAGTCTCAGTATACAGAATTGTATATTCAAGAGGAAATATTACTATGGCATTTCTAAGCAGCAAATTTAGTGCACAAAATTTGGTTACATCTTCATTGGAAAGAATCGTGAGACTTTATGATATACTTTTACACTAATAAAATCTAAGCCTTTTCTGAATTTCAATATTTTAAGTATTCCTTAAAAATCTTTAGAATATTATAGAGTTTTATTAGAGATATTTCTGTTTAAATTAATTTTCACTTTTAACTTTGGGAATTTTTTAACTCTAAAATATAAGTGGAAGTTTAAATTGGTGTTAAGTTCTTGAGATGGCAACTGAACAATAAAATAGTTTTACGTAAGTATTTCTTAAAGTGCTCTTTTTAGCATTAAATGATATATCTATCTATCTATATCTATCTATATATATATTTGCCTTTTCCTCCCCTTTGGAAAATAAAATCATAAAGATTATGGCACAGTTTCTTTTGCTTTTGTTTTTCCCCACAGCACCCGATAGAGTGTTCTACCTGTAAATATTAATACCAGGTTCACTCCCTCCCTCACAAAATAAAAATGTAATGATTGGCTTTATATTGCTGTATCTTCTTGGCAGACATCCTTACCCATAATGATAGTCATGCTTGCTTTTAGAGGTGTCATAATTATGTCTTTAGAACTGTAAGTGTTCTGTAGTGGTAATGCACAGATTTAAGGATCCCTTTACTAACTGATATGGTTTAGTGAGCAGAGTGCAGCATTTCCTGAAGAAAATAGAAGCTCACAGCCATGAGGTCAGAAGGCTAGACACTCACAAGGCAGACAAGGAACATTGTTGCAGAGAACAGAGGGTCAGAGGAGAGTACAAGGACCTGCATGGGGATCTTAGGTCATGTATGTCATGTAATTTTCCGTCACCTGTCAACCTAGCTGCCATCTTGGAGAGAAACAGGAAGAGAGCAAGGGAATCTGAAAGACTGGTCACTTATCTAAGAGATACCAACTCATACAAAGAGATTGGTGAAATTATTGAATAAATAAAGAAGCTGTCTTTGTGAAAATCAATATTTGACTCCAAGACATACCCATATAACTCCTCCTGCATATTTATTATATTTACAACGATTTGGTACTTAAGAATCCATGACAGTGTTTCTGAAAGTGTGGTTCTGCAGACCAGTGGCATCAGTATCACATTAAAGTTTGAGAAGCGTGGCTCTAGCATGTAGTAGAACTAGGAATAGATGTGCTAACCCTAGAATTTTTTGGAATTTTTATGGAAATTAATTTCCACATTTACAGATATAACATTTATCTATCAGTGATACAGCTTTATGAATAGGCAGCTTCATGGATACAGCTTTATGAGACAATCAAGAAAGTTGGCCGAATCTTTTTAAAAAAGTTATGACTAGAAAAATAGTAGTTTGAGTATCGAAAATTGCAAGTGCACAGCATTTCTGAATGTATCTAAAATCCAAACCTGTTATTTTCTACCAACACCCACTGCCACAAAGCGTGGTAAGTTGCAAGTTTAAAATCTCCCTTATTTAAATTCCATTGTTTCTACCCTGTATTCTGTCTGCCAATCAAAGGTACTCCTTGGACAACATAGTTGGTAAACCAGGTGGCGCATTCATCCACTTAAACAGAAGTTATTTGAAAACTATTGGAAGTGTTCCCATCTTCTCCTCCACACACACTCAGAAAGGGATGGCATCCATGTGTAGGACAAAGCTTTCTTTAGAGTACATTAAAAATAATGATAGCATGACTACGATGTTCTCATATAACTTCCTCCAAAGTATCATTATTAAACTTGCTTTTAATGGAGCAGTGGAGGACTGCTAGGTAAAATATTAAAATTTTAATATGCAGCAAAAGCATGATTTCAAGAAAGTATATAAAGATTTTTAGGGTGACAAAATGACTTCATAAGGTATATTTGGAGCAAGATAATGATCCACAATAGGATAGAGCAGCTTTAGGAGAACACGGTATAATATAGGTTGAGTGGAAAATAAAAATGGGAACCTTTTAAATTCCTACTGGTTTTGTTTCTTGTGTGTCAAGAGGAATGATATTCTGACTGCAAAGAATAAAATAAATAGCAATGAGAGAATACTGGTACTCAAGATGGGTAAAGAGATTAGGAAGTCCCCACCTGCTCAGAATTAACTCTCTTGATGTAGATAAACATATCAGGACACTAATAAAACAGGCAAGTCAAATAGCAAACCACTGGTAAAGTGCAGTTTTGATATTCATAAAAAATATAAAGTGTGGGAATAAAATTTAAAGCTCCCAAATATTAATATTTCAGACTTGGCTAAAGCATGCCATGCAGGGAGAAGCCACAAGCCTTCTTCAGCTTAATGAAGAATTTTGAAAGAATGAGAGTCAGTTGACACAGGTCCTTTGAAAAGACAGATCCTGTTCTATCCATTATACATTGTTAGATACATAACAAAACGAAAGCAAATATTTACATACCAGTTCCAAATTTTAAAAACCTGTGTTTATTCTGCAATTTGTCATCATGTTGAATTTCTATCCAGGATTGTTTGCTACGAAGGGCAAATACATTTCCTATGGAATTCAAAGGTTAGTTTTGATATTTTCAGGTTATAACCTTCAGACTAGAATCTATTTGTCATAGGAAACATTCATTAAAACCTTTGTTGTAGAAAACCATGTTTTTACTTCAAGTGGTAAACTGTATTTGCCTCAGTAATAAAGAGACCCATAACTAAATGGAGAAAATCGGGAAATAATGTAGCAAACAGTGCATAGAAAAATAAATAAAAATGATTCTGAAACACATGAAAAAAATCATTCTCATTCAAAAGAAGAATGCAAATTAAAATGACAATGATATTTTTTTTTCTTGCTTAGAAGATGGAAAAAATTGAGACACTGATCAGGGAAAGGTGTGGGGGGAAAAGCCTTCATATTACTGATGAGAATGCTCTGTGGAGAGCAATTTGGCCACATTTACAAAAATGACAAATGCCATTTTGACCCAGCCATTCTACTTCTAGGAACTTATCCTATATTTGCAATGTGTGAAATGACATGCACAAAGTTATACATTGTCATCTTGTAGCAACAGCAAAAATGGAAAACAAACTAAATGCTCATTAAGTGAATTGCTATTAAACAAATTACAGTGCATCCTTAGAAAAGAATAGTAGTAATATTTATTAAACTGTAAAATAAAAGACAGAAAGCTCTTTAAATTCTAATATAGAAAATAATTTCCAGTATATACCATTAATTGGAAATAAGCACAGTGTAGAAAGAATGTTTATAGTATTCTATAGTATTTTTTTTTTAAGAGGACAGGGAAGAAAAGAATACAGACATATCCTATTCTTGGAAGGCTACCCAGGAAACTCAAAACCTTTGTAGCATATGGAGAAAGAAACTGGATGGCTGAAAGACTAGAATCTTTGGCTGCTCAGAATTAACTCTTTTGATGTAGATCAACATATCAGGACACTAATAAAACAGGTAAGTCAAATGGCAAAACACTATGGATGCTCCTGAAGATTGGTAAAGTGCAGTTTTGATTTTCATAAAAAATATAGAAGAAAGTATTATCTATCCAATAAATAAATAAAATGATTTATATGTTTAAAGTTTGTTAGACGAGCATGAATTTACTCCCAACTTTGTCATAACAAACGAAGTATTGCCTCCCCACTGATAGAGTACTAACTATTCCTGTTGTATAAGACTATGCAGATTATCTTAAAATTAGAAACAAAAATGAAATAAAATATAAATGAAAACAATAGTTTCACAAAAAATACTTATCCACGCCATATGCAAGACAATGTGATAATTTGTATTATATTCTACTGTATCCTACATTATCTTATTCTATTTGATTTTACCCATTAAATTGATTTCATAACTCATCAATGGGTCACCAGCAACAATTTGCAAAATAATTTTTTAAATTATCTCCTTCTTTTCACCCCTCATATTAAAGTTCTAATCCAGGGCCACCTTGTTCCTCAATAACCTCCTGACTTCTCTCCCTGTTTTTGGTCCTGTGTTCTCCAAATCTGGGAGTTTGCCAGTCACCTCTCTTTAGTGGTGTCCACTTCTCTCAAAAATAACGTCTTATTAAAGTGGCATCCAAGCCTCCCCAAAATGGGCTATACTTTAATATTACTGGGGAATCTGTTATTTTCCCCATACTTCATGTTGTTAATCATCTTCATATCTCTATTTTTGTTGTCTCTTCTCTTTGGAACTCTTTTCTTTTCCCACACACACATTTCACTCTACCAATTCCTGCACATCTTTTAAAGATTCAGCTCAAGCATCATATCCTTCGGGAGATTGACCCAGGACCAAAGCTTTTCTATCTTTAGCAAGTGAAAGTATCCTCTATAGGGTTTGTTTAAACTGATTCCTGGGCTTCACCCCTATCAATTCTGATTCAGAAGGTCTACAGAGAGTCCTCAAAATTTGCATTACTAATAGCTTTCCACGTGATGCTGAGGGAGCACACTTTAGTAATTATGCTCTAAACAATACCCTGGCTGGGTTGGAAATCATTGTTTTGAGCTATCATAACACCTTATAAGTACACTCACTACAGTGCATTGTAAATGTTTCTCCATTGATAGGATTTAGTACACTCAGGTATACTTCTACATCAACTCAACACTAGAATCAAATTCAAAGTCAGAGTCATCTTAACGTACTAGTACCTTGTACTTAATCAGTGGTTTGTTAGCTGAATAGAAATTTCATAGGTTTGCCTAGAGAGGTTGATTGAGGATATATGCAAATAAATTTCATGTGTATTTCAGCAATAAAATCTCCAATGTATGCTTGTTGACAAAATGGAACAATATGAACTTGATAAGAAATAAAGCAATAAGAATTTCATAACTAATTAAGAAAATGCAGCCAAAAGATACCGATGTCAAAATAAAGGGAGGTTTCCAGTGATGTGCCATAAATCTTTGGCTTAGGATTCAGTCTATTTGAGATTCTTTTCATAGCCTAGATAAAGTTATAGAAGGCATACATATCACATCTGAAGTTGAAAATAAACTTTAAGAGATTGTAATAAATTGTATGATAAAATCAGGATTCAAAGACTCCTTTCTCTCCATCCTTACTATCAACTGGATTGATGGGTTAACACATATATTAAGGCTTTAGTCAAGTGTTTTGAAGTTAAGAAGAGGATTTCTTTCTTGGAGGGGCAGACTGAGTGGTAGGGTAGTAGGAAGCCTAATTCAGGCAGTGGGGTCGGTGAGTAGAAGGTGACTGAATTCTCTGAAAGACGAGCACTGGAATCACTAGAAGTGAACGAGAAACCAGGCACAGGGCAGCAAGGCTACTGCTTGAGTCTACCTCCTAGCGGTAGTGAGTTTCTTATGTGTTCTCTGCCTTGGTGAGGACTGGATCAGGAAATGGGACACTGAACCTAAGGTTCAGGGACCTCAGTGGATAAACCTGAGTAAGGCCAGGGAAGGGGCTAACAGTCTTGCATCTAATTCCAAAAATAGACGACACAAAAGCAGTATGTGGGAAATGTCACCTAGAAGCAGCACATGTGAAAAAGAATTGGGGATTTTATTTTTCTATTTATTTTATTTTATTTTTTATTTCATTTTTTTAACCAGAAAAAGGAATTAAAGAATTGGGGATTTTAGACACTAGAAATTTCAGCATGAGTCAACGGTGTGATATGCATATACACATATTGCTGGAGTGAGTTAACTGTACAATGGTTAAAGGCATGGACTGCAGTGGAGATAAACTTTACGGTGTTGTGGCAGCTTAGCAAGTATCCAGCAAGGGACTGAGTTGTCCTTCTCTCCTTCCCATAGAATGCCTATCTCTCCAAGAGTGACAATCTTCAGACTACAGTATGCCCCTAGAGGTACATGAAGATTTTCCTAGGAATATGTAGGCAGAGAAAATGTTCATGAAATCAGTTTCCAGAATCTCAGTTTCTACAAGAGATTCAGCTGGGTTTGTTTCTGTGGTAGACACATTATTCCAATTTTCTTTCCCACTGTTTGGTTAATGATAGTCCATCTCCAGCTTTATGAAGTAAAAGCACACTGTTCTGATCTATCCCAATGGATAGATCAAGACATATTTAAGCCAAATAAAAGTACAATTCAAAATACTGGTGACTGAAATTCTCCTTTAATCAAGGTACCAATGAGCAGTCACCCACCTGTCTCATTTATGGATTAACTTCCAATAAAAATCCACTGTGTATGTTTAATAATTATTTATCAAAAGCTATACATATATATAGGTTATTCAGTTATTACTAGATATATTTTTATTAATAATTCTAAATATAACTCAATGTAAAGGATTTTAAAAATCCTTACAGCCTTATAGTCACACAAAATTGTTTTTAAAAATTGAATTTAAATCCACATTGATATCTTTGTCATACAAAAGTATGATAAAGTGGTTCATAAAATACTTTGTAGCATAAATATATATTATATTAGAATACAATTCTTTGGGGCAGAGGAATGAAAATATGATTTAAATAAAAAGGAATAATATAAAACTTCTATCAATTAAAGATAAATTTATTCATGTATTTTTTAAGTATATGATAGTAGGTAGATATTATGTTGCTATAGCATTTGAATTTCACCAGATACATTCAAAATAACAATGTGACACTTTTTAAATGTCAATATTTACAATACCCCAGAGGTGGAAAATAAATGTCATCTCTAAAATGTGCAAGAGGTTATTAAGTTTTTTAAAAATATTTTTAGAATTTTATAAATAGAAAAGTCTGAATATCACTAATAGAGGTTCTTTTGGAGTCTTCCTCCTTGGTGTGGCAGGAAAGGAGGGAATGGTAAAAGCCATAGAAGTTTTCTGCTGGCCAATAAACTGTTAGTCCTACTTGAATGATCTGTTTCAGGAATTCCCAATTCAAGAAACTTTTCTCAAGTTTACAGTCTTTTACTTATATGAGTATATTGAGTTGGTGAAGGATGAAAACCTCAGGACAATATGCTACCTTTTATGGAGTGATTTTCTTGCAGCAACTTGCTGCTTTCTTTTGAAAGTGGGAGTATTTTACAAACCTAATTTTTCTTCTTAGGGATTCTTACCAAAATTCCTGCTACAACCAGATAAGTCCCATTCACCATAAATTTTTATGCCTTTGGAAATATGTTCCCGCCATAGTTTTTTTTTTTATGTTAAAACATACTAAGAAATTTATTACATATCCTTTTTTTTTTCCAGAATATTGCAGGGGTACAAATGTTTTCGGTTACATGGATCACTTTTGTTATGCTTGAGTCAGGGTAATAGTGTGCCCATCACCCAGATATTGTTCACTGTATCTGTTAGGTAGGTTTTCACCCATCTCCTCCTTCCCTCTCCCCTCTGCTTGATTTCTACTGAGTTTTACTTCCCTCTGTGCATCTGTGTGCTCACTGGTTAGTTCCAGTTTAATAACGAGTATGTAGTGTTTGTTTTTCCATTCTTTAGGTACTTCACTTAGGATAATGGTCTCCAGTTCCATTCAAGTAGCTGCAAAAGACATTATTTCATTCCTTTTTAATGGCTAGTTAGTACTCCATGGTATATACATAGCACATTTTCTTTATCAACTCATCAGTAGATGGGCACTTGGGTTGATTCCATATCTTTGCTAATGTGAATAGTGCTGCCATAAACATTCAGGTACAAGTGGTTTTTTTGTTTGTTTGTTTTGTTTTGTTTTTGTTTGTTTGTTTTTTTATAAAATGACTTCTTTTCCTTTGGGTAAATGCCCAGTAGTGGGATTGTTGGATCAAATGGTGGGTCCACTTTTAGTTTTTTAAGGACTCTCCATACTGCTTTCTATAATGGTTATGCAAGTGTCGCCATCAGTGTATAAGTGTTCGCTTTTCACCCCAATCACAACAACATCTATTATTTTTTGACTTTTAATGATGGCCATTCTGACAGGGATAAGGTGATATCTTATTGTGGTTTTAATTTGCATTTCCCTGATAATAGGTGAAGTTGAACATTTTTCATTTGTTTGTTGGCCATTTGTCTTGTCTTCTTTTGAGAAGAGTCTGTTTATGTCTTTTTTCCATTTTTTGATGGGGTTATTTGCTTTTTTCCTTGCTGATTTGTTTGAGTTCTTTGTAGATTCTGGATATTAGCCCTTTGTTGGATGTATAGTTTGTGAATATTTTCTTCCATTTTTTGGTTGTCTGTTTACTCTGTTGATTATTTTCTTTGCTGTATAGAAACTTTTTTAGTTCAATTAAGTCCAATTTGTTTATTTTTGTCATTGCTGTATTTGCTTTGGGGATTTTACTCATAAATTCTTTGCCTAAACAAATGTCTAGAAGAATTTTTCCTACATTTTCTTCTAGATTTTCATGGTTTCAGGTATTACATTTAAGTCTTTAATGCATGTGAGTTATTTTTTGTATATGGTAAGAGATAAGGCTAGCAGGTCACAGCCCACATGCTGGGTGGAGTGGGATCCTCAGACAGAGCAGATGGCATCATACAGAGCACCTATGCAAGATGCACCATGCCCCTGGGGTATACTGCTCATGCACATGGGCCGGAGTGGCTACAGGTGAGGTGCACAGGTTGAGCAGGGCATGTACAGGGTTGGTGCCCAAAGCATCTGTGTAGGATGGGCAGGTTCTTGGCATGTAGTCTGCCCAGATTCAAAGGATGTGGCTCCTCTGGCTTTCCTCCCACTCGGGACCTCCTAAGCAGCAGTGGTGGCAGCAGTCCAGCTGCCCTGGCAGTGGGCAGTGGACATCGAAGGTTACTGGTACTCGCTCCATCTGGATCTTGTGGGAAGTGTGGTTGAGTGGGATTGGCCAGGCCACAGCAATGGGCACCAGACCCATGGTCCCCTGCTCCATATAGAGCCCCCAGCAGCAGTGGCAGTGGTGGCAGCACAAGTTACTTGCCCACGGGGCAAATGAGTGCCAGGATTCCCTGCTCCCTCCCCACCTGGCAAAGGAAAAGGGTGAGGCAACAGTCACAGATCTGACTCCTGGACAAAAGTAGCCTCCTGGGGTTGGGATGTTACAATGGCACCAGTCTCAGTACCCAGGGCTCACAAGCCAGCCATCCCTTCTCTCTGGAACAACACAGCTGCACAGCTTCCTGTCAGGTCTCTATAACAGTCCAGAGGCCACTGCAGTGGAGGGGTCTTGCCGCTGCTCAGGTTGCAGTATCCCCAGGAGAAGCGTGGAGATCAGAATTCTCTGCTCTGTCCTTTTCACATGTGTGGGCACCTTCCCTAATTAACCCCAGTCTCACTTCTGTCTTCTTCACTTCACTTCTGCCTCTTCTCTTTGGAATCCCTGTGCTCTCACTCAGATGACTGATCCAAAGGTGGGTTCTAGTTGCTACTTTTGATCTTCTCCTCAAGAGCAGTGCTATGCAGGCTGCTTCTAGTCCACCACCTCGGCACCCTCTTGTTTCAAAAACATGTATTTTTTTATCCCTGTCTGATTCCTCCAAAATTCAGAAACTCTTATTGAATATTCTTACTTTCATGGCAATGTAATTATTTGCACAGGTTCAATAAATATATGTCATCCTTGTAACAGAACATAATTGAGAAAATGGATTATATAAGGCTTTGACCAGAATGTCGTATCTGAGAATCAGATGTGATCAGACAGGTTTAAAGAACTATTGTTGATTTTTTGGAGTTAATGCTTACAAAGCACTCTTGGGAAAACTGTCTTGGTACCTAGCTTACAGAATTTCCACTCTTGCAATTGAGCAAGGAAGGTCTTTTCCTGGCAGGCTCAGGAAATTTAGGGTATTTGGGGGACATGGAGAATAGAATAATTCAGTTGAATATATAGATACTTCACGTAAAATCTGATGGCAAGTTCTTGGCTTGACTCCCTAAGCTCAAGAGATTTTTAAAAATCAAATGTAAGATTCCATTTTCTTAAACTGCTTTATTGAGGTATGTGATAAACAAAAAGTTGTACATATTTAATACATACAGCTTGATGTGTTTGAAGATAAAATATACATATGTAAAACTATCATCATAATTTATGCCATAAACCTACCCATTACCTCCAGAAGTTTCCTCCCATATTGTTATTTACTACTACTATTATTATTATTTTGTGATAAGAACACTTAACATAAGATCTGTCTTCTTAGCAAATTTCCAAGTATACATTACAGTATTGTTAACTGTAGGTATTATGCTACATAGTAGAGCTCTAGGATATACCTTGAGAATCCTTATGAAAACTTTCAGCAATGTAAGTTTTTAATATCTTATTTTATTATTTTCTAGCTTTATTGAGGTATAATTGACAAATAAGAATTGTACATATTTAAGGTATACAATGGGATATTTTGATAGGCATATACTTTCAGAAGCAAATGCCAAATAAAACAGACTCAAAGCAGTTAAGGACTGTGTTTAACATATTTATTACTATCTGCCACACATGATTATTATATAATTAGTTTTCTAAGAAGATGCAATGTTACTTATATATACTTGTACATGAACACATTATTACATGAAGTATGTATGCTTTAGAAACATTTATTATCTTCTAGATACATTAATGTGGTTACGTGGAATCTAAAAAAGTCAACCTCTTAGAAGCATGGAATACAATAGTGGTCACCAGGGGCTTGGAGCTTGGGGAAATGGGGAAATGTTGGTCAAAGGCACAAAGTTTCAGATATGAAGGATGAATAAGTTCTGGAAATCTAATGTATAACACAATGGCTAAAGTTAATAATAGTGTATTGTATGTGTGAAGTGATTGATATGCTAATTAACAATGTGAATTTAAAAAGATCTATATGGTCAATTACTATTTTTTCTGCACCTATGTAAATAAGTAGACCAGCCTTATTTTATAAATGAGAAAAATCTTACTTTGATTATCTTGATCAAAAGGAGTATGAGGGTAGAGATAAATTTTATGTTTCAATAAACATAAACTAGCAAAACCTTGTGTGTTATCAGATTGTAGTCCTGTTCATTGTCTTTGATCTATTTGCATTTTTTTGTAAATTACTTGATTTTTTTACCTACATTGTATTGGATCTTGCTGTCTTACACATTTTGTCAGTTCTTACCAATTTTCAATTAATTATTCAAAATACCTTCGATATCTAGCTAAACATCTCCAAACTAACATTTCCAATTTTTCTCCTACCCTTCTGACTTGGCATCACTGAGAATTAAAACTTGCTGCCCAGATCTTTACTGAGATACTAGGTTGTTTTGTAGCTGCCTGTCCTTTCCCCCGTGGTATCTACTGCAAGCTGAAGCTGAATGACTGATACGAACTGCAAAGGACTCATCACCATAGCAACTTATATATGGACAACATTCTCGTGCCTATAGCTGCTGCTGTGTGGGCTACTCGGGAAGTTCATTGAACTCCCACATCTTCCGTGCTCTGCCCCAGGAAATAACCATGACTGTGGATGATCTTACTGAAGCCATTATGTCTATGCCATCATTGAAAGCATTTAAACTAAAAAACAGGAGATCCATCAGTTTGCCAATGCCATCCTCACTCCACCATCTATGAATGTGTTCAGCCCAACTTTAGGAATCTTCTTGACTGGCTGCCCTCTGGGCTCAAAAATTGAGTTTATAGTCTGCTCCAATCATTAATCTTTGTCTTTTTTACTTTCCTAGAAATCCCACTCATTAAATGCCTGATTATTCACAACATCCAGCAAATATCCTCTACTACGAAGTCTCAGAGTTGGTTAAACTAGTCCTTCAACAACAGAAAGCTGCTGAAATGAGCTACATGAACAAACTTTCCTAAGTTGTTCATTGGGAACACTGGTTTCCCTTAAAGAAAGGGGGGGAACTGACAAAGACGGCTTTATTTATTTATTGTTTCAAAGACGACTTTAACTTTACCCTCAGCTTAACTAAACTTGAGACAGGTTTATTCCTAACTCCAGGCCTGACCTCCCTTTTCTTAGAGCATTTACTTTAGAAACTTAGTGTAAATTCTTTCTCTGCCTCTTTGAGATATAAATCTTCTCCCAGCCTCTTGCCTGTTTTACAACCTAGGAATGTCTTTCTCAAGGACCTGGGAGCCATCCCTTTGAAGTGCAATCATTAAGGAACATAGCACCCCTATCTGCTAGTCTAAATGGGAGGGTAGGAATCTAACTTTGATAAGCACCAATTAGCAAACACAGATTGGCCTAATGACATTGGCCAACCTCCCTTCTAACAACCTCTAGTACTTTCCCACTAACTTGCCCCAACACTTAAAAGCTCTACTGCCTTTTGTTTCAACAGAATTGATTTTAGTCTTTTGCCTGTTAAGTTGTCCAGTGCAATTCTTCTTTAACAATGCTCACAGCAATGTGAACATACACAGAAAAGGCTTTTGGTGTTTAGTTACTTTGATGGTCAGTCACTAAAATTGAGTTCTTTGGTAGTTTTCAGTGTGGATTTGACATTATGGGCAATTATGTTTCTTACACAGTAAGGAAGAGCCAGTTGAGCCACGTGTTGTGTTTATTTATAAACCACAGAAGAAAAGTCATTCCTCCCTCAAAGGGGAGGAAAAAGCCTTCCCTGTCATCAAGATAAGAGTATTTCAGTCAGTAAGTCTTAACATAAAATTATGTGTTACCCCCCTCACCTCATATTTTAATAAAAAGTTTGGAAAGCAGTAGTTAGGCAGTTTTATGTCAGATAAATAGTATACCTCTAGCTCATTATTGAAACCATTCATTAAAGATTAAAAACATAAGATCCTTTATAGAAATTCTAAACTGGTCCCAGGATCTTAGCATTCAATTATCATTTCTGAAATCTGAAATCAACATATTTTATGTCTAAATTGAGAGTACATTTGAAAATCAAAATTCAAAGGCATGCCTTCCAGTGGGCTGACTGATGGGAAAGGGCTGTGATTACGCCTAATTTTCACCCTCTACATCACGATCTCATTGATTATGTTTCTCAGCTTGCCAAGGGTTCTGTGAGGTGATTTTCAAGATGAATATTGCTATTTGCAGGATTTCCTGAATAGGAAAATTTCGGGAGTAAATTGCACAAACCAAGCGATGTGCAGTCAATTTTCACTCCAGCATAAACAATGTATTAGAACAGAGCCCTTAAGGCTTTTTTTATTTGGGTTTCATTACACAGCTAGCTGCATTTCATCAATAAGCATGAAGTGCCAGCCAGGCAAAACTGAGGCTCAAAGAGGGTATTACATATTTTTCTAACAGGTGCTCAGAGTTTGACTAGAGAAAACAAATGACCCAAATGGCATGGCCTCAGGCCTTTTGTTTCAGAGGTAGCCACCGCTGTCATGGTCAGAAAAAGTTTCTTTAAATTTACAAAGGGAAACAGGAATCTAGCTGCTTCGATATCTACTTTCTTTGCATTAACTCATTCCTAAGATGTTTTAAAAGGCAATTTCTTTTTCTGAGTTAAAAAATGAGCATGTCCTCAAAACTGTTTGAAAACGTATTTTTGGTTTTCAGTAGTTTAAAGCTAAGCAAAGCAAAATCCATTTTCCCACTTTCTTCAATTGAAAAAAAAAAAACGTTCAACCTCTTTAAGCAGAAAGCTATAGGAGGCTGTAAAGATTAAAATCCCATATCTTCAAGCAGAAGGACTCTGTGCAATCTTAATAAATCATTTATTAGACAATAAGTAGAGACAGAAGCCAGACAAAGAGGGATAAAGAACCAGGCAAGTTATTACACTATTCATACAGGTCACCATTTTCTAATTACAAACTAGAGATTTGAGAATTATTAGGAGAGACTTTCAAGTAGACATATGCACGATTTTATGTTCTTCTTTTCTTTTGGATACAACTACAAGCAAAAGAAAAAGGCTAAAGGAATATTTTTGAAATCTGCACTCCAGAGATAAAAAACTCAGAATATACATGGAGGACTGAAGCCAAGGAGTTTTCTGCCAGGGAAAAAGCAGCTGCCTCTCCCCACAGTGATTTAGACCAAGCTGCAGGAGGCAAATATCATGACTCTCTGAAACTACACACAGCAGTGAGTGGTGACTTGTAGCTTTGATAAAGAAAAGAGATTAGCACAGCTGAGTATGGCTTTCACTCAAAACTGCAAGGACCTGTTCGGCAGAAATATATGAACCATGGGCAATCAAAGACCCAATGCAGGATTTCAATATCCAAAAACCATTCTATGGGCCACAGACTAGAACTAAAGTCACTTTGGTTCAGTCATCAGGATCCATTTGTGTCAGGGGATTTTGTTATCTTTTCTCTTAAATATATTCCATGAACACAGATAGGTAGTATTGAGTATATTTTTCATTATTTTAAAGAAGAGGAACATTTTAACCAAAGATTATATTTAAAAGTAGAGGAATGTGCTTTTACCTGTGAGTTATAAAAAGCTATTTTTGGTTGGGAGGAAAGAATTTATGGCTTTTCCTCTTTGCAATACTAAACCAAGGACTTTTAAGAATATACTGGGTCCAAGATAATTGAGAATCTGGCTGAGGTTGTTGTGTATTGGGCCAAGTAACTGTATTTCGTTGTTGGGATTCTTTAATGAGTAATGAAAAATCAATATTGATGAGGCATAGTTGGGCTGGTAAATAGGAGCTAGTTAAATACTTCAAAGGACACTATGTACTAGCTAGGTGGACAAATGGAAGGGATCCTAGAGCTGACAGTGTCTCTAAATTGACAATGTGTTTTGCACTCATCTAGTCTTATCCCTTTTGACCAGGCACGACTCAAGTGCAGAGTGATTGGGGCATCAGAAGTCATGCCTTCGTGTCAGAACCCCACTGTATCATTAATGTACAGGCTGTTGTTACTCATCCTATATACTTTCTTAAGCCAACTGAATTTGTTACTAGGTAAAGCCTATTGTAACTCATGAATTTGATTGGTCAACCCAAGATCATACTACTGGTTGAGCAAGTTGAGTACTGCATTGGTGAAATGATGTCTATCTATGTCTTACACATTGCCATTTGTTCTTGGAGGGTAGATATCAGAATGGTAGATACAAATGTCAGGAAAAATAAGGTAAAAGTAGTGGAGTGTACTTTGTTAATCTAATTCATTTTAGTAGTAGCAAGCCTCTGTCTCCTCATTCTCACTCAAACCCATCTTCCCCAAACTTTCACTTTTTCTTCTCTAAAAGATTCTCAAACTTCCTTTTATCTCTGTCCTCTCCTCTAGCAAAATGGTAAGTAAATGGAGATTAAATGTTAGGTTTTTACAACTCTGTAAAGTAAATAAATTTAACAATTTTAAGTGTAAATCAACATACAAAGTCAACTGGAGATGGGTATAGAGATTTATAAGAAATCCTAACAGGGATTCTAACTCTGCTTGGGGTATGGAAGAAAATTTTGAAAAGGCAATAACTTTGAATTCAGTCATAAAGGATGGAGGAAAATTCACCATGCCAAAACAAACTGAAAGAAGTCACTTAAAGAAGAGAGAAAATTAAGAACATGAGTATGATATTAAACCATATGGATGTGAACATACTATATAATTTGATGTGGCTAGAATATAAAGGGAGGTTGTTGGCAGAATAAGAGAATAGAAGAGTAAACTGGAGTCAGTTTGAGAGGGCTTTATAATGTCTACTAAAAAGCCTAGACATTATTTTGTAGGCACCTAATCTCTTAGACAACTTCAATTTTGTAAAAGGTGTCTACAAATATGTATTAAATATAATTAAAGCAGGGATGGAAAATGGATCATAGTAATAAATATGGTATAACCATTCTAGTGATGTGAGTTTAATGAAGACATTATTTCTAGTAAATGCTGGAAGAAAGAAAACCTGAATAAGCTAGTCAAATAATAATAATTATTAATATCATTATAACAAACATGATAATGATGATGACAAAGATTCTTTGGTTGGTTAAACTTGAGTCAGGCTTCTGAACCTTCTCCTAGGCCCATCTATGAACTTCCTTGTAAAATCCAGTTTTAGCAAAGAGCCCTGCTAAGTCAGGTTAGCAATAACTCTCCATCCTCAACATCTGCTCACCCTCAATATCAGATTGGGTTCCTCATCCTCTACCATCCTCCAAGTGATGTCTG
This sequence comes from Avahi laniger, assembly GCA_963575035.1. Lineage (NCBI taxonomy): Eukaryota > Metazoa > Chordata > Mammalia > Primates > Indriidae > Avahi > Avahi laniger. The sequence goes on along the minus strand of CAUYSK010108918.1, from coordinate 4,844 downwards.
ATCACCCTGGCCTGGCTTCAGTAAGAATCCCGTTAGGTCGGATTAGTCAAAATCCCCTTGCCCCTGATGTTTACTCTTAGTAATTTTCCATCCACTGATCCCTATCCTGCTCCTTGGCTATAAATTCCCACTTGCCCATGATGTATTTGGAGTTGAGCCCAACCTTTCTCCTTCTCCTGCAAGACCTCATCAAAGTGGTCCCTGTAACCACTGTGATGATCCTGAATAAAGTCTTCCTTGCTGTGCTTTAAAAGTAATAATTTTTTCTTCAACAATGAATGAGGAACTTAATTCAGTGATATTGCTATTCTTTTAGAAAACAAACTTTTTAAAGCAAAAAGTTCCTACCTTAATGTCAAACGGTCCTGTTTGATTTGGTTGGTTGTAAATTTCCAACTGATTCCTAATAGGAGACAGCCACAGAAGCAGATAATTTAACTGCTCTTCAAGGTCTTCAAGCTTTTTCTCAAGCTTCCCAAGGTCTTTTATGTGAGCTTCAATTTCTACTTGTTTCTCAGGTAAAGCCCTAGAAACCTGAAAGGAAAAAACATTAAAAAGGTAAAAAATGCTCAAGGTATAAACAAAAAAGAAAAACATTTTCAAAAATTATTTATCATGAAACGTTACAGAAATTTACTGATTTTGGTATTTTAACAGCTAGATATTGATGACTTACATATGTTACATGTTAGGATTATTTAATTAATGTATTAGAGATCATTCATTAACACCCTCAAAAAATTCTATGCTTTGAAGACACGAATGCCTTTTTGGAAATTTAAAACACACACCTTACACAAATGCACACTCAACTTCAACCGATAAAAGTAAAGGAGCACATTCTTCATTTATCCACTCACTTACCAAACATAATGGTGTGCTATATATTACATGCCAGACACATTGCCTCTGCAGTTATAAAAATGCATAAGCCAAGTTATTCAGCATTAGTACCAGATATATAACATGATCTTCTAAATCTCAAATGAGTGATTTATATTCAAAGAGCATCCTAAAATTAAAACCAAACCAAACTATAACTTTTGTTTGTATAGTAATCATTTCTTCTACTATACTCGCCTCTAGCTTTCTTCTATGTTAGGGAAATTGTAAAAAGAAATCCTTTTATGTACAAAGAAAATTGATGAGGTATGTATGCATTTTTTTCAAGCTATTGTTTGTGAGCCCTAGAGAAATCAAGTAAAACAGACATAGATGATTGGGATAAAAAAGTAAAAGGAACATTTGGATTGGAGTAGAATAAAACAGAATGATTATAGGTTTATTTTTATTAAGCGCTTAGTGTATACCAAGCATCATGCTTAGAAGTTTCACATTTATTGCACTCTTTAATCCACCTAATGGCCCTGTGGTATAGGTACTATTTAAAACCCCGATTTTATACATGAATAATGACATTAGATTTGAAAAACATTAAATAGCTTAGGAAACAGTATGACATGGTGTTAAACATTGTGGAGTCTAGAGTTAGGCTGCTGGGATTTAAATCCTTGTTCTGGCTCTTGCCTAATACTTTAGCCAAGTTTGCTCTAACTCTCAATGCTTCCTGTATAGATTGGGAACAATGACAGCACCTGCTTCATAGGGTTACTGTAAGGACTAAATAAAGCAATCCATGAAAATTGCTTGGAGCAATACTCTGCATGACAGTGAATGACAATAAAGTCATTAATGTTAGTGATTATTGCTTAAGCTCAAATGTAAATACAGGGTTAGAATAAACAAGAGTAAAACCTTTTTTCAGAATATCAAACATTAAAACTAGTATACCAGAAATTGTAAACTCATAATGGCAGCTCTTTATAATATTTTTAATACCATTATAATATAAATATAATAATATAATATAAATAAAATGTTATAATATGCATCTATTATATATGATTGCTATATTATGAATAATAGAGAACATTTAAAAAGTAAACTAGATAAGCATACTAACATCATCTAAACAAAGCCACATATTATGGAATGATTGTTTTACATATCTTTAAAGAACTCACTAATAAACATTAATTTCTTTAATTGGATACACGGGTTATGAGATGAAAAAGGGAAACATTAACGGACAAAATAATTACTCAATTAATTTATAAGAAAAGGAAGTTTTTTGAAGTTATAAAATTATTTATTTCTTTTTTGTTTTACAAACTATAGGTTTGTAAATCAAACTATAGGTTTGATTTATATTACCGATTGTTTAAGCTTAAGTTCTGTTTCTTTTTCTTTTTTATTTTATTTTTATTTTTTTATTTTTATTTTTTAATTTTTTTAATTTTTTTTTTATTATTCCAAGGTATTGTGAGGGTACAAACATTCTAGTTACACTTTATGTCTTTGCCTCACCCAAGTGCAGGTTAAAGGCTTGCCCTTCCGAGGGAAGAAAAGGAATTTTAAACAAGATCTTATATGTAAACAATATGTACATTGAAACATATTGTAAATACATTTCTACATATTGTGTAGAATGCATGTGAATGTATGATTAAAGGGTTCACATCAAGCCTAGGCTGATGCAGGCCATTCTGGGACTTACCCTAGGCTCTCACAACACTGTTTCCTTGGAAACACTAACTTTAAGATGAATGGGAAATGTTTGGCCTGCTTTTGTTGTATGGAAATGCATCTGATTGGGGGAGCTGTGAGTTGGAATACAGGCCTTGGGAATACAACAATGGTGTAAAAGATTGAAAGAAAATAGCAGTGGTGGATCCTATTTAAGGTGACCTGCACACATCTTGGCTCTCCTCCCTGGCAGCCTTTTTCTGTGTGGATGAGGGGGCAAAAGAAACACAGTGCTCAGGTGGCACGGATTGTTTGTCCACAAATAATGAATCATGATGCTGTATCTACTTTGCTTGACTTGTATGATGATATAAAGCCAAGTAAATATAGTATTAGATGAATTAGTCCTGCCTATTTGTGTTTTGTGAATTCAAATCCATAAATACACCTGTAGTGCTGAATTCTCTTTATCTCTGTGGCTGTGTGTATGTGTGTGTGTGTGTGTGTGTGTGTGTGCGCGCGCACGCGCGCGCGAGGGAGACAGAGAAAGAGATGCATAGGTGATATCACAAATGTAATTCTATGTCTGTGATACATAATCTAATACTACCCTCAATTTATTTTTCCTCGCATTTAAAAGGAGGTAACTAAACATTTTATTTTTATTGGATCATTTTCTACTCACAAGTACATGTAAAAAGCATTTTACAGCTTCAAATAACAGCATCTAAGAGCCTCTAGATTCTGAAGCTACTGGAGATAATAGCCATCATATTTTCCTAAAATATCTAAAATTGAGCTATCAACTCCTTTTTATCTGATCGCAGTATCGTTCACATTTCATTTAGGCTACAGAAATCTGTATGGCATTTAACTAAAATTGTTGGTTTCCTTATCACCCTCCCAACCTATCCCTTCTTGGTTATAGAGGTAGAACAATTCCTGACAGAAAACAGTGCAATGTGTAAGATTTGACTAATATGTGAAATAACCAAATGATACCTTATGATGAGACTATATTTTCAGCTTAATTATGATGTCACATTAGGTAGATCCTCACAAACCTTGTGCTTCCTTCAATCATAACATTTGCCTCACACTATTTACCTTATTATTTACATTGACTCTTTCACTAAGCTTTGATTTCTGGACAAGCTGGGTTTCTGCACATGACAGACCTTCAATAAAAGTTTGTTGAATTAAAGACAATTTCCAAATTCAAAATTAAGTTCTTTGTTTTCTAATATAAGAAGCAATATTATGTCCAGAGTAGTCAACTGCATAAAAAATGTAAATTGTACCCTCAAGTTAAATAGCTTTAATTAACAGACAAAAATATCAGTAAATCGAACTATATAAAAATCAAAAGCTTCTGCATGACCAAGAAAGCCATAAGCAAAGTCAAAGACAAATATCAAATTGTGAAAAAAATAATTTGTGACTTATATCTCACACAAGGGATGAAATTTACTAACACAAAAAACAGCTTCTGCTAATTAGTAAGAAAAAGGCCAACAACCCAAAAGAAAATTGGACAAAAGATAAGGACAGTTCACAGAAGAAAAATACAAATGATTTTAAACACACAAAAATAAGCTTAACCTTGGTCATAATGAGAGAAATGAAAATGAGAACTTCATCTATTGCACTGGCAAAAATCCAAGTTTGCTGTCAAGGCTGTGGGAAAATATAGACTCTTCTTCATGGTGGGACGTATATATTGGCATATCCCTTGTGGAAGACAGTTTGGCACTATCTATCAAATGCATGTAACATTTGACCCAGAACTTTTACTTCTAGGAATTTATTTTGTAGATTTATTTCTAGAACTAAAATCAATGCTTAGTGAGGGTAGGGCAGATGGTGGATGGAGTGAGATTTTCCATTGTACTTTTTGATTTTTGAGCAATGTAAATGTCTTTGCAAAGAAATAACTAAATAAGGAAAATTACTGTACTGGTAATAAATTACACTTTACATATTTTAATAATGAATCATTATTAATAAAATATCTAAAGCCATCAGTAAAGAATGCTTTGAGTATTTTTTCTATGACAATATCACTCAGTTGACGGTTGGCTGAAAATCGAAAACTTCTAACATGTAATTTTGCGCTCTCCCCCCCTCCAAACAGTCTCTAGGAATTGATGACTTGTTCCAGATACTTCTTGGAAAAAGATAACAGATGTGCATAATTTATGATGTAGAAGAAGAGTAAGTTTTATTCTGTTTCTATATGCTTTGAGGTAATTTACTTTTTTTTTGGATAAAGTTAATTTAGTGTTGCATTTCAATTTTCTATAGACTATAAAGGAGAC
>CAUYSK010108917.1:0-41511 GCA_963575035.1 Avahi laniger | reverse complement strand
ATGCTCTGTACTTACTTATTTTACTTTATAAATCCTGCATGTCCGTGAAATGAAATCCATAAATTAGTTCTTCTAGGTGAGTTCTATAATTTCTTCTCCTTAAATTTACTATTTCTGCTCAGCACCTCTGTTTTTGTTTTTGTTTTTTTTCCTTTTCTGGAATATGCCTACCAATTATTATTTATTCCCTGATGTTTCAGAGAGTTAACTCTTAACATATAGAATATTTTCTTCTAGCATTTTCACAAATATTTGTCAAGAGTAAGAGTACTGGAAGTTCTGCCCTCTACTCTGCGAAGGGGCTCATGCCCAGAGATGGTCACTTATTTCACCTGAGCTAATCACTTCCTTTCTTCTTTCTCCTCTCTCTGGATTTTGCTCTTGATGATACTTTCCACCCTTTCCTCATCCAGTGAGTTCTTTTTTCTGTCTTCTTTTTCTTCTGAAAATTGTTTATGAGATAGGGTTTGCTGCTGTTTACAGGTCTATAATCCCTCAGCCAAAAATGTCAGGTTCACAGATGTTATAGAATTCAGAATTTTAGAGAATTTTAAGAATAGAATATGTTGAGAGTGATATCTTATATATTATACAAAATCCCCAGTGGAGTCTGGGGAGGCACCCTGCAATCACACACATCCATATTTCTGCAGCAACTTGAATGAATATTTACATGAAATTGAGACAAAGTCTATAAATAGGTTCACATTGGTTCAGTTCGAATTCTGACACCAAATATGTTTTAAAAAATCTTTCCCCTTTCAGAGCTCTTAGGATTCAGTGAATCTGTATATCCTCTGGCTACACGACTTGGGGGAAGCAGCTTTGCAAAAGGGAAACTGTTAGCACTTCATCATTTTGGAGCACAGCCCAAGCTTTGTCTGAGCCCTGCCATTTAAGCATGAGCATGAGGAGACGGTAGTTGGTTAAAAATCCTAAAAGTGTAATTCTAACCAGAAAAAAAAAAAATCCATCACATTGGGCACATAGAAGAGTTTGTCTGGATACTAAGGCAGTATTTGGAAGAATTAAATAAAGCATGTGAATAAACAGGAAGATTGTTTAATTTCAAGTGTTTTGTTATTTTTTCTCATTAATTTTATTCCTAGTCTAAAAAGAAAACCTTACCCCTGGTTTACGTGTGAGTTTGATTGGACACATGTTCTCAGGAAGCAGGCAGCATACCAGTAGGAGCATGTTCATTATCATACATGAAATTAGACAAGGGGATCAAAATGAGCTAAAGAATTGATAATATCATATACCACTATCCTTTTTTTCAGAATATTGTGAACATATGGATATATTTAAAGGTAGCCTTTATGTTGGATAAAATCAAAGACAGATCCAATTGATTTTACATAATAGGCTATTTCAAAGTAATGAATTAGCTGAACTAATGCTTTCTCAAAAAATAAATAATTCTGAAAGAAAATAGATCTTTATTCCTAAATCCTCCTCCTCCCTTCTCAATTAATTAGACTTTGTTGGTGAAAGGAAGTTAAGAAATTCAGCATAAGCCTGATTATATCATGAATGTAAAATGAGCAGGGCAAATAATGGGCTCTATACTCTTTCAAACAAGTTAAATAAGTCCATAATAGCCCACCAGTTGTGTAAACACTATTTCCCTATACTTGTAAAAGAAATATTGACTTACCTGTTAACTAAAATTATTCTGGCATGCTTCAACTAAGCTTATTAGTAATTCTTGTGGTACATGTGAGTGTTTTTAGTTGTGGACTTTTATCAAAGATTAAAGAATTAGGAAAACATCTATTCAACAAGCCCAGAAAGCAGACACGTAGCAGACTATACTTTACCAGAATCAATTTTAGGAACTTACAATCTAAGAGTCTAAAAAGCAAAGAGTGATTTCTATCCTGGAATGAGATATTCTATTACACAGCAGCTCATTAATACTGAGATACCTTCAAAAATTATAAATAAGAACACCTCGCTCAAACAAAATACTAAATGAATCTAATTTTAACCTACTAACCTTACTACTTCATATGGGGGGGGATGATTTTCTCTGACATCTCACCAGTATGCATTCCTATGAGTGGCTGTTGAGAGAAACCAGAAAAATAAAATATATAGATATAGATATATTATTTTCCCAGGGAAAAAAGATTTAATATATATTTGTCACTACTGTTCACATAATAAACCACCATTCTCTGCTCCAACTGGTCCCACCACAGTCCGAAAGAACTGCACCTTTCTTTATAAAAATATGTAAATTTATTTCTCAATAAAATGACAGTAAATCCAAGGTTCTATCTAGTTTAAGACTATATTGACTAGAATTCCCAAGGGATTTGGAAAAGGGTACAGCATTTAAAGTCAAAAGGCTCATGTTAGAATTTTGGCTCCATCATTAACTTGCCGGCCACCATTAGGAAAACCACTTGCATTTCTAATCCTTAAATGTGGTTTAAGAATTGTTCCTACCTCTTATGAGGATGCAATGAGAACATGAAACCATAGAAAGGGCTGAGTCAATGCTGATGGTCATTACTATGCAATTTGAGAACCTGATCTTATAAATTAACTGGTATTTGTTACAAATACAGAGAGAAAGAGAGACCACTGATCAACAGCCTTACTCAAACTTTTTTTTTTTTAGTGTGAAAGAATCTAGTTCACTGTACTTTTATCTTTATTAGCTAAGATAAACTGATTAACCTACATCCATTCAGGTCATAAAGTCATCATCAGCTGGACCATTCTTATTTTCAACCCATATGATTTTTTGTGTTATAAACTCTATAAGACCTTGAAGATTCATTGGGCCATTTTCAAGTGATCATGTTTCCTGTGTTTTCAGGTTTTTATAGAATATGCTTGGTTGCAAGTGATCACAGCTGAATTCTCATTCACTGGCTCAAGCAACAAAATAAAATTAATTGGTTCATGCAGTGGAGGGATGATGGAGCAGAAATAGCTTTAGATCCAGTTGCTTAGAATATGACTTTAGGATTCTGCTTCCCTCCTTGCTACTGCTAATATTCCATTCCCAGTGAGTTTTCTCCACAAGGCAGAATAGAAGCCCCTATGAGCTCCAGGTGTGCTTGTCCTTAGAGCTCAAGCAGCCAGAGAAGATCCTCTAATCCCAGGGTCCATGACAATCCCCCAAACAGATTCAGATTGTTCTACTTGGGTTACATTCCTACTGCAGAGGCAGAGAGGTGGGGCCACATGACTGACAGCCCTAAGGTTTGGGAGGCAATTTCCCAAAGGAAAACCGTGGAGACTTCTTACCAAAAGGAGAGGGGAGAAATGTTGGGTATGAAAAAAAAAGGAACAGATGTTCATTACACCTGGCCTCATCCAGCAAAGCTGTCTTCCCCATTTAATTGAATCAGAAATTGCTCTCCTCTGCATAAATTTGTTAACAAGCTTCAATTCCTGAAAAGAAGAGGAAAGGCACTAACACAGATTGAAAATCTATTCTGCTCTAGGTCAATTTGCAGATATTTTAACATTTAGAACAATCCAGGTGAATAATACCCCCTTTTACAGAGAAGGTAACTGAGACTTAGATAAGGTCATTCCTTGCATGTGATGAAAAAAAAAAAAAACCTGAAACTGACAGAACCTAGATTCAAATACAGTCCTGCCTAACTCATTCCACAACCAAAGTGCTATGCTCCTTTTGGCAACCTTGAAGTCAAAGAAAGTGTTGCTTAATGTCCTCAAACAGATGGTGGGTACAACCATATTTGGATGTCTACAATGATAAATCAGTCAACAAATATTTGTTAAGTACTCACTATTATGAGTTGATGGTATGAGTCCTACAGGTAAAGAAGAGACACGGGACTTAGTTCCTGCTGCAAAATGGTCACAATAAAGTTGGCAAAATAAAACGAATATGTATTCAAAAAACCTTTAGGTTTAAACCACGTGACATTTATAATATACCCTTCAGTGAGACTCACCACCTTGGGATTCCTGTTCAGAGTCTGTCATCCTCTGTAGAGCGCAAGCTCCATGAGGAGAGATAACTTACCTCTCTAGGACATCCCAGTTGTAATTATTCTCCAAATATCTGTTGATTGGTGATTAACACAGACTGTAGTCATTGAAGGTTTCACAGAAAATATGCTTTGAGTTGCATTTATAAAATAATCTGGGGGTAACTTAAAAAAAAAAGAATATAGGCATTCTATAAATGTGGAAGGAATGGCTAAGAGAAGCACAAATAATGTGAGAATAAGCAAAGGGTGGGAGTGAACGTGGTGTGCACAAGGGAGAAGTGAGCGGACAGGCCAGAATTGGGTGCCACACGGATTACCCCAAAACCTGGGTTAACTCACAATTTTCAGCAGCACTGTCAAGTTTTCCACAATCCTGGGCTACAGTCCTTTATTTGCAAAATGAGGAGAATGGAGTCTATAATCCTTTCTCACACTCTTTCCATACAGGAAAGCACAAATTTGCTGATGGTTAATTTCATCAAAGAAAAGAGCAGGTTCAGAATACAGATTGATGTCGAGGAATCTATATATTTTTAGAAGTTCCACAGGTGAATGAACAGCTAGGTTTGGAAATCACTTTATAAATAAAGGGCGGTAAGTACACCCCACTCCCGCCACACACACGCATCTTCCTTATTGTAAAATTCAGAAGTTTACATAGGAAATTTGGGTGGACAGTCTAAGTGGAAGAAGATTAAGAAAGACCTTGAAAGTCAAAAGGGTTCCCTGCCTTCATGAAGCAAGGAGGCATTGTGCCCCCAGAGTGAAAATTGTGCATTTTTGTGAGTTGGTGTGGCAGGCTTGGGCTGTCACCTCTTTCAGCTGCTCACTCTGGTATGGAGAGGGCGACTTGTACCGCACTGAGATCTTCTCTTCTCTCCAAGAAAGCTCTGAATCTTTTCCCTCCTTTCTCCTGCAGACTCACGGTAGGACACTTTTTCAGCAAGAACATGCATTCTTCCACTGGCGCTCCAGCAGCGGTCCTCAGGGTCCAGCGCCACTCACCTGGGGGAACTGCCCTTAGTTCAGAGAACCCGAAATATTTAGGATAAAAAAGCCCCCGAGCAAAAGCAAGCAGCCATCTGTCTGTCCTGCATCGCTTTACTGAAGATGACTTACATGGGATTCTAAAACACTTTAGAAAACAATTAGTCACTCCGACTTCCTCGCCCCGCATGGTTAGGAAGGCTGCAGTGGAGTGCTCGCTCAGGAGCTGTATTTATTTAACAGATTAGCCCAGCACTTTGGTTTTAGGGCAAAAGCGAGCCAGACAGTGTGGCTGACGTAAGGATCAAAAAGGCCACCTATGGTTCGCCTAGGACTCCTGTCTCCCTACCCTGATAACGTAAATATTTCTCTTCATTGGATTTTAGTGGCTTTTTTTTAACACTCCATGTATCTCATCCATTATTTGAAGAGGGCTCGGAGGAAGCGTGCCTCATCCGTCCGTCCCTGTGCGTCTGCCTATGTCTGTGAAGCAGATCCCTCTCGGCTCTCATCTGGGTCACCAGGACGCAGGAAGGGGTGAGGGCGGGGGTCCCCTGCGCGGCTTGCGGCGCCGAGCGCTGGAATCCGCCCCGCGGAGGCGCAGTCGGAGCACCGAGAACTCAACGGCACCTCGCGCCGCCTGCCGCCTCCCAGCCCTGGGCTCGGGAAAGCAGGGAGGGGACGAGTGGAGGGAAAGTGGGGCCGGGCGGGGGGTGCCTGGGAAGCCGGGCTGCGCTGACGTCACTGGGCGCGCAATTCGGGCTAGAGCGCTTTAAAAAACGAGCGTGCAGGCAGAGATGCTGCTCCACACAGCTCAGGCCGCCTGCAGCAGCAACGCGCACCGCCACCGCCGCGGCTGCAGCGAGGGCTGCTCCCGAGGCCGGCGTGGCAGCACCGGCCACCTCTGTCCCCGCGGCGCTTCTTCTCAGCGCCCCCGCTGGGGGGCAGGAACGCTGCGCCCCGTGCTGCAGGCGCCCGCTGAGGCGCAGAAGCCCCCTGAGCGGCGCCCGGCGCGTCACGGCCCGCAGCAGCCCGGGCGCTGCGCTCCGCCCGCGTCCGCCTCACGGCCCCCGACTTCGGGCACCATGGACACCTCCCGGCTCCGCGTGCTCCTGTCCTTGCCTGTCCTGCTGCAGCTGGCGGCCGGGGGCGGCTCGCCTAGGTCGGGCGCGCTGCCGCGGGGCTGCCCCACACACTGTCAGTGCGAGCCCGACGGCAGGATGTTGCTTAGGGTGGACTGCTCCGACCTGGGGCTCTCGGAGCTGCCCGCCAACCTCAGCGTCTTCACCTCCTACCTGTAAGTGCTCCCCCACCTTACTCCGGGAGGGAGGCCAAGAGGGGAAGGAGGGCTAGCGCAAGTCAGGACTGGGGGCTGCTCGGTGCCCGCCTGCTCTGGAGGGGGCGAGCGACGTCGCCAAGGGCATCCTGGCCAGACCCGTTTGGGCCCCCGGAGGCATGCACGTGTCTCAGGGGAGCGCGTGCCCGCACTCTCTGCGCCTGCAGAGAAACGGCTTCAAGTGCAGCCCGGGAAAGCGCTGGCGCGCCGCAGCCTCCCGGGCCCACGCTCGGCACGTCCCGGGGCGAATTCCTCCGAGTGCGGGGTTTTGCGTCCGGAGTGGGCATTCGTGCCCCAGGGCAGGCTGCCCGGCCGGCGCCCGCCCCAACCTCCTCTCTCTGCGTCTGCTTGCGTTCCGTGAAGAGGTGGGTTGTAAAGAGTTTCCCCAGAGGAGAAAGCCAACTTGCCCAGCTCTAAGGGGATTTATTCTGCATCCCTTGCACTGTGGCGTGGCATGATCTTTTTCCTTTTTCCTTCCCTTCTTCCCTTCTTCCTTCCTTCCTCCTTCCCTCCTTCCGTCCCTCCTTCCTTCCTTCCTTTCTTTCCTTTTTTTAACGACGTGATTAAAATGTGGCAACCACAAACTCCGATTAGAGCTGCCAGAACGTTATCTTTACCTTTGGCTGCCCGAGCCGCCCTTTGAAGTGCCCGCGGCCGCGGTGTAATCTTTAACCATCTCCTCCCCCGGGGAGGAAAAGGGAAGTGGGCTGAAGGCTGCCGGGCGGGGAGGGTAAACAGCAGCGCGGACTGCCAAAGGGAGACCTGAAGCTCCCTATCATCCCCTGGGGATCTTCCCACCCCTTCTTCCCACTCCACAACCTACAAAGCCCGGACCACCGAGACGAGCAGCGGCTCATTTCATAATTTTGTCTCTGGAAAGCCCAGGCCCGAGGGTAACAGGTGGTTGGGTGGATGCAGTGACCCAGGAGGAACCCTACTCTCAGAGATCAAGGCGGTCACTGTTCCGACCCCCGCGTCAAGAATCTGGGGCTCCGTTCCTCGCAGCAGAGAGACCAGGGTCTAAGCCACCCTGGGAAATGGGCGTTCGTGACCACGAGGTGAAATATTTAGGTTTTAATTCAAGGCGTTGCAGTGAGCCCACCCAAAGCCCATGCAATCCCAATTTTCGGCTTCTCTGATGTACCTTGGCAGGAACGAGTTGGGATGTTTGTGAACTCGTTCTTTCCTCTGTTTAGTTGGTTTCCAGAGGGAAGAAACATGAAGAGGCTTGCACAACGTTTTCCACTAGGCAGTGATTCTTTTTCTGGAGACAGAGAAGAAGAAAATAAACCTTTTTAAAACTTGCTTTAATATTGCATTTAAAGAAAGGGACCATCCTGCTAGATTTTAGTATTGGTAGATGGCAGTCACCTCCTCGTCTACCATAAAACTGTTTTGGCCACTTTTTCTTTATCTGAAAGATTTATAAAATTATTTCCCCCAACGGGTTTCCCTTTACGTGCACTCATTCCCTAGGGTAGTGATATTTTTCCAGTGCTGAGAATCTGCCGTCCTTTAGATCATTCTCTCAGAATTCACATGTCTTCCTCTGAACAGCTGTCTCTACTACAAAGCAGAACACTCCTCCCCAATCTCTCTGGTTTAAGTGTTAAAGTCAGAGTTTCAAAGATCGTGTGTTCTCCAGTATAGTGAATTTTTGAGACTAGTTGGCAATTTTACTTGAGAGCCTGTAACTATTCCTCCTCACCACCCTTGTATATAGCTGAAGAAAAGTGTGCCATCCCCTCAAACACTTAACCTACTATTTAAATTATGCATTTGTTATAAAACATGTTTAAGAATACAGAAAATAAGTTTAATAGTGTCCGGCCACTTTTTTTCTCCCACTTGAAAGAACAAACATTTGTTAGGCTTCTGTTACTAAAAGTTGACATAAAATTCTGCTTTACACCATTTCCCACATACCTCAAATGCATTTAACTGCGTTCTCCATATGCTCAGTAGAACTTACTGCCACCTACTGCCAATGTTTCTGATCTATAGATAGGGAACATTATCTGTCTATATTATAGATAGATAACCTCTTGAAGTTCAGATACCATTAGGAAGTTAATTGTATTCTCATGTGACTTGATGACAGCCTATATCCTGGCCTACGGGAAAATTTTTCTTAGTGCTCTATAAAGTATTAAACTCAGAGTGCCTGTGAAAAGTGACACAGTAAATATTAAATACTTACTTTTAATGTAACCATTAGAACATTAACACATTTCAGGAAATATGAATGCCGAATGCATTCATATTTGATTACCATGATTACCACTCGATGCCCTTCCTAATGCATGATTTCATGATTTGGTTTCCTTATAGCATATAAAATACCTGGAGCCATGGGATGCCCTTCCATCATGGGTTGAGAGTTTTTGGGGTGTTTTGTTTTTACATCCACAAGAATTCTGTGCAGACATTAAGGGTAGATGATGCCCTCTTTTGGTGACACCTAGTATTATCTGACCATTTCTGTCTTCACTTGCGTAGTCATAACCTAAAAGAGGAATTTTGATTTACTCATATTCAAGTAAATAAATATGTGTTTTACTGATTTTCTTGTTTTAAGGAATAACGTCTCTTTGCTCTTGAAAGAGAACAGAAAGTTACGGCCCCACTCCACTGGGGCCCAGTGGTAATTAGGCTTTCGTGAGAAGGTTGCAGTGTGCAAAGACTGATGTGGGTGAAAGGCCAAACTAGTATCTTTTATTATTTGTAAGAGGTTATCACCAGTTATTTAGTCAAAATGTTATTTCCTAATCCCCTTCAAAAGAAAAAAAAAAAAGAACAGGCATTTCATTTTCTTCAGATTGACAATGGCAAGTTCCAGCTGTTCACATTTGCCACAATCTGATAGCTGGCTAGCTAGTCTTGTAGGTAAAGAAAGTTTCCCGCACCTCTTCATAGAAGGCAAGATCCGTTTATGTGTTGTTTTATAATCTTTCTTCCCAGAAAAGCAAAATCTTAAGCCAGTGCAAACATTAATATTAACTCTCTTTTCTTACTGAACTGAATTCCCCAGGAGATCTGTAATTGGACCATTGAACATAGTGGCAACATTGGAAAAATCTCAGTCTCAATCTCTTTTCTCTCTCTCCTCCTCCTCTCCCTCACCCCTCACCTCTAATGGTTATGGGCTCTGATTTTACTAACAGAGGCTAATAAGGTTCACTCAGCAGAAAATAAGGAACACAACAAGGTTGAGATATAAAAGCAGACAATAATTGTTAACAACGCTTAATATATCTCAATCTACCAATTGTGATTTGTCAGAAATAAAGTAGTTGTAGCATCTAATCTTAGTGTAGATAAATTATTTTAATGCATCAGCTATGGACATTTTTGCTAATAGTGTCTTAAGAGTAAACTCCCCTATGCTACTTTGATGTGTCTTTCATCTAGTTAATGTGGCATCCAAGTAGAAAACTAAATCCTATGAACATCGTAATACAGTAAATATACTTTTCTCTATTGGTCTAGAACAACTGTTTTTATTTTTAGAAGAAAACTGAGTTTTTCTTTGCTGTTGCTTTAAGGGATGAACTTTTCATCCGCAAGCAAATTTATGTTGTAAAAACAAAAGGAACTGAGAGAAAATAATTTTTTTTTTCATTTTATGTAGTTTGGTTACTTTTCCATATATAACTTTGAAACAAAATTTAACTTATACATAATTAGTAAAACTGATGTTAATAAGAACTGAACAAAAGCCTCAGGTAGTTAAATTAGGTATGGCCCTGGTATCATATGTGCATATTAAGCAGCTTAATGCAGTTTCAAAATTAAATTTCATATTAAGAATGTTCTTTGAAAATGATTTAATATATTACTTCTTCTCTTCAAGCAAAGAAAATATTTGTACTTTAGAAACGGTTACAAATGTTCACTGTTATAACAGTCTTAACATTTAGATCAATTGAAAAAGTTGCACAGTTTTCTCTACAACCTACTTTTAAGATGTGTTTAAAATATAATGATGTCAATAAATTTTTTCCATTTTAATAAAGTTCTTTCTTTTTCTCCAGGATTCCTGGGGTTTTTTTAGTAGTGTTTTTGTGATGGGGGCAATTATTGAAACTAATTGACTAAATTAGTGTGAGTAATTTTTTAAAGTAATGAGTTTTGATTCAAACAATTTTGTAGCATAAATTCAGAACAAATATTTTATGGAATATATTTAACATATGTATGGCAAAGTTTGTGTGACAAGAATGAATTTTTACATATAATAAACAAGATCTTCAGTTTTTTCTTTCCTCGTTATGCATTTTCTTCAAAGTAAAGGAGTTCTGATGAAGCAACAAAAAGTAGCAATTATAAATGAGTTAGACGATTGGAATAAAAAATATGTAGTTAAATAATATCATGTTTTGATAATAGACCATCCAGTCACACTTGGATGTTTTTAAAGAAGTTCAGAAACACAAAACTGATCTATGATTTCTCATAGTTTAAAAGTTTTTTATCTGAACTATTTGATTCTTTTTAATTTCTAAACATATAGCTGTCAAAGACATAGAAGTATCAGACTAAACAACCCAATAAAGCTATCATAAAATTAAAGACATCATAGAATAATTATAATTTTACAATGGATACCTAATTTTGACTTAGTAAAGCATGTTTTTATATTTCTTCTATCAAATTCATGCATTTAACTTATTTTATCTATAAATTTAAGTATGTTTCCAAATAATCTAAATCATATGCCATAAGATAGAAATGAAAGATAGTAGTGAGTTCTACATTGAGAATTGTGTGGAGTAATTTTTTTTGCTTTGGTTCAGTTATTTATGTAAATTTAGAATAAAACTAAATGGCGCACTTCCTTGTAAACACCTCCCAAGTCGATAGATAAATTGAAGTCTTCATGAAAAGACGAATTTGTTCCTTTAAGATTCAAGTTCCTCACTCCTGCTGCAGTGTTTTCCTTTATAGAGTCTCATTTTGGAGCAGAGAGATGAATCAAACTAGCATTAAAACCACTGATACATTACATACCAAACAAAACAAGCTGATTCTCTAGTCCTGTTGCTATTTTCGATGTACCTTAGTAGAATTTCATTTGTTAAATCTGCCCGTGAGTTAAATTTGTTAAATCTGCTAACTGCAACTCTGTCATTCCTAAATCTGTCAGTCAATCCATATGTTTATTTAGCCATTATAGACACCAACTATAAGCCCAATTTCACCTATGGAACTCATTATCTACGGGAAAAGGAGACATTTCACAGGCTTTAGTATGGGCTTTTTCATTAAAATTCTCATAATTCAAAATTAATTTTGTTCTCTATAGGTTACATTATGGGAAGCAGGTCTAGTCTTAAAATCTGTGGCAATTTCTCCCACTTCTTCCAGTTAATTTTTCTGTTACATTAATTAAGCCCAATGGGAATGTTTTACTTGACACTGGAAGGTAGAACAGTACTTATTTGATTTCAAGAAATGGAATAATATTATCCAGTGATAATTCTAAAAGGACTCTTAACAGAGTGTAGCATCAGTGGGGGAACTGTTTAAAAGATGCTTCATGAGCAGGTGTGCTTCCTCATAGCCTTGTGTATTACTTCTCTTCTCAGTGTTTAAGTCTGGAATTGGAGAAGCTGAGATTTACTTTAAGAGTATACAAGGAACCAACCCGTAACTGTAGAAACAACTTCCTTAAAAGTCAGATGGAATCATACTCCAGGATGTCATGATGGGCTCTTCCCTCCAAGGTTTGTTCTCCTCACTTGGCTGTGAGCTACTCCAGGGCAGGAAATTTTCCACTTCAGATCCCAAGTGCCCACACCAGTGCCTGACTCTTAGAAGATGTACAGTAAATATTTGTAATGTTAAATTGAAAAGAATTAGCTGAACCCGCTGCTGAAATCCCAGTGGCTAAAAGGTCAGAGAAAAATAGATGAAAACTGCCAGTCTACAAGTAACAAACAACACAAGGCTGCCGGTGCCAACAATTATGGCACCAGCCCCATTTGAAATACAGCTGCATTGTGTTCAGCTTAAATGATGCAATGGGTTGCTTTTATTAACACACACCAGAATTTGCATATCCAAATCATTTTATTATTTTAATAACAATAATCATAATAACAACTGATATTAATATTGTGCTTCTGAAGCATCAGGCACCATGCTATGTACTTTACTCAGTCATATGCCTCCAACAACTTTATGATGTAGGTTTACTATTACCATTCCTAATTTGGGGGCCTGGAAGCTCATCCCAAGGATATTATTATTGCTCAAAATATTTTTGGACCTCTTTGAAGTTATCTTCAGGACTAGTCTACCAACAACACAAGAAAACCAGCTGTCTAATTTATACTTGCATCTCGTAATTGTAATTGGTGCTGAAGAATTTCAGTCCACTCTTCTTTTCAGGGAACACAATTTATGAAGCTCTAATACCAGAGATATTTTTTCAGGGAATTCCAGAGCAAACTGCAGCTTTTTCTTTTTAATGAAATAAGCATGATTTTGTATAGTTTTAGGCCAGTATTTTAAGTTTAGTAGGTATCTTTTATATATTTATTTTCTTACTACCACAGGAGTAATTTTTCTTGTCTCCAAGTCAGAGATAGATTGTATTGGCTGCCAGGGTATTGTAAAGAGTGATCAATGGATTAGTAATCTCCTAGGCAAGAATAAAACTTTCTTGCTATGACCAGATCTATGTGTCAAATAAAGTAGCTGCATTCTTTGTAACTATTTCTCAGGTCGGAGAGACATGAACTTTCTTAACAGGCGAATTTTACTTGAGTTTGTATTCACCTATGAAATGGATGAGATTAGACAAATTGGCACCACAAAGGTGTCACAATGTCATTCATTCAATTCAGAGTAGAGAATTATTTCAAAGTTTTATCAAATTCCTCAACCAATATTTTAAAGCTATGCATGGTTTGACAATTGGACAGTTAGTGATACAGAGACTTCTATGTCAACTAGAAATCTGGATAAGTCAGAGAAAAGTCCCCTCCTTCAAACAAAGAACCTTTTCTGAATTACTTTAATTTCTTCAGTCCTTCAATTCATTTGCTGCTATTAACCTGATATGCATTAATCATTTGTTGTATTACAAAGTCAACATGAAAAACTATTAGGTGACCAATTAATTACAAATTCTATTCAGTGTCAAGAGCCCCTCACCAAGTAAGTACTGATGTTTGGAAAAATTTAGGATACATGGAGGTATGATCTCTAATATCTCTTCAAATGGTACTGTCATACTCTAGTTTTTTATTAACTTAACATTAATTTAAAATTATTCAGCAATCCCTAATTTTCAAGTGTCCGCTTGTTTATATACGCACATTTTCCCCATATTTGCTTTAACCTTCTTGTCTTTAGAATGAGTTTTACTTCATCTTCAGACAAGGATTGCAATGGTCAAGGGGGAAGAAAGCGATTTCAAGTACACACTAACACACACACCAACACACCAGTGAGAAGAAATTCTCTGTGTGCTATTTGCGCGACAGAAATGATACCCACATTGACAGGGCATGGCAGTGGTTGACAGGCCAACCCTTTTACGGGGAGAGACTCAAGAGCTGACTGTGTGAAGGCACCTTCATTTCGGTTCAGAAGCTGAAATGCAGAAGACATTCATGCTGGCAAAGGGAGCCCAGCTCCAGCTGAAAACGCGTGCACGGAGCTGACCTTCCTCCTCAGCCTGCCAGGCGAGATTAAGCTTTCCTCAAGTGGGCCCTTGTTAGGCCAGCCTTTTCCCCAGTGTTGCTCATCTTTCATGACTAGAAGCCAAGTGTTTCAAACTGTTCCTCAGTTTTGCAGCCAAATTCCTTTATTTCCTTCTTCCTCCTCCTTCTCTCTCTCTCTCTCCCTCTCTCTCTCTCTCACACACACACACAACTGTTATGGCTACCCTTATATGCGTGCCTTCTTTTTGAAGTCTACACTAAGAAGAGAATGTAAGAATTTTTATGTTTCACTAAAAAACTGGACAATACTTTTGTCATTTTGCCTTGAAACCTTGATTTAGAAGAGCAGGGACCTCTACAAAAGATGCCTATTTGCAAAAGTAACCTTCCTTTGATCAAAAAAGCCACAAAAGTGTACTTCTCAGGAAAGTAGAAAACCACACATGATCTCAAGTGGAAAAAATATAAAGCATTTGCTGAATTTTTAACCTTAGTACATAACAAAGATATTATTTTAAAGTTGGTTGGTTAATGTGGGCTATGTTAGAACTTTCATTGTGTTGTGTTTGGGTTTATGCAATGTTATTTTAATGAGTTTATTGGTTCGACACACAAAACACCACATGGTACTTGGAGTTTTTAAGTTATAAATTTTCTTGTGAGGCACTTTGTTACATAATCAATTGGTCTTTAAGTCTATCAGCACAAAATACAACCTTACAGTTTTTATATGCATATGCAGTGAGGATTATTTGGTTATGAAAACCAAATAAAAATTTCCATGAAAGAAGTTATATTACATAAGCATCTATTTTGTATATATGGAGAGACTTTCAGAATAAAATTTTTTTCGTATTTGTTAAGTGAATCTACAGAATGAGTTTGGAATCTTCTAGTAAAGACTGAGATAAGAAATCTTCTTTATTTTGTCTTCATATTTCCTGTCCTGAAGGGACCCTTACAGACATGCTTGCATTTGGCAATAAGCCTACTCTATAATTGTTAGAGTGTTAACTGCACAATAGAGCAAAGTCTGGAAAAAGAATGGCAAGAGGTGGAAAGGCTAACAGGAAATCTGCTACTCGAGGGACAATGCAGGCAGGACTGAGAGACTGTGAGCTGCCGGTTCACTAGACATCTGTTCCCAGGTGATACACTTCTGTGTCTCTCTTTATCCTTCTGCATCCTCATGTCTAGATAGTATCAGAGGAGAACTAGAAGGATGCATTTTCCTTATCTCAGATACTCCCCTTTCCCCCACCACCCTGCCCCACAGGGCTTCAAACCACACAATGAAGGGAAGTTTAGAAAGAAGAGTCTTTGAGATTAAAGTGCCAACTCTAAGTGCATCAAAATTGGGGTCTTTGATTTTAACCTAGAGAAGCTACATCACTATCCCTGTGGGGATAGATCTTAACTCATCTGTAGCCCCATTCTCCAGCACCTGTTGTTCTCTGGGACTCAGTGCAATGGAATACAAGAGGAAGTTCAAGATCTTTTTTCATTGAATCTTCAAGCTTGGGTAGCAAAAGGAAATTCTAATTAAACCAGATGCTCCCCGGGGATGACTGCATCTCATTTGAAGATCCCAAAAGTTTTAGCAACATGATTAACTGACAGCAAGTCTCTACCTTCCACCTTATAGCCGCTGGCCTTCCAGAAAAACTTCTACTCCTACAGGGTCTTACAGTTGGGAGATGTGTTAGGTGGATATGGTCTGGTCCTGAATGACTACTACATAGTTATGTGAAGACCCCCTTTGCTGTAGCTGTAGGAACTTCTCAGAACAGAACTAATTGTATATTGGAGAGGACAGGCTAATTTTGGTAGATTTATGTTAATTATAATAAAAAACTAATTCAAAGCTTGAGCTGATAACTAACTACATTTAGAGTTAAATTCTACTATAAAGAGCTAAAAGGATAATCCTTTATCCACAAATTACCAGAATGACGAAGCTGTATACCTAGGTCACATTACACAGTACAAAACTGAAATTTAATCATGATTGCTAGAGCATTACCCTAATTGCTGAAATAAACGGAATTAAAATCACTTAGATGGGTTACAAAGGAATTCAATGAGTCAAAAGCTATGGCTACCCACAGACTGTAGAGTGGAAAGAACTTTGGAGGTCACCTAATCCAATGCCTTCATTTCATAGGTAATGAAATTCATGTTCATGGCATTCTTAAAATCGTGTAGCTGGAAAAGATGGAATTGGACCCCAAGTCTCCTGGAAACCGCAGTCCATGCTCCTCCTTGGCACATTTTTGCTCCAATGCCAGATACTTGAATGAATTCTAAAACTCCCAGTTACTTTTCTAGATGTTGCCAAATACCCTTTTGCTTATTTGTGTTATATATGTTTATATCTAGGTATGTAGCTGAATTTTAATTTTATCATCTTGTTTTGGCCACCGTAAATACAGATGGAGTGCCTCTGTATCACCTAAAAATCTACACAGCAAAAAGGAACAATCAGATTTAGTTTGAGGAATACATAATTAATTTCTCAAATTTCTGTTCATAGTAGTTCAGTGTGTTTATTAGAATTTAAATTTTATTTGTGACCTTAATTTGATCAAATGTAGGTTGCCTTAATGTCTCTTGTATCTGTTCCCTTTCCTTTCTAGCACCGAAATTCCATTAGTTCAGGGTCTCCTTATTTGTGTGCCTGGATAACTGTGGCAGTCATCCGTAGTGGTCTACAGAGACCCCCAATACACATACACACCCCCACACAGGCCCTACCATCCCACTAGTCTCTCCAAGATGCACCTCTGGTCATGTCGCTCCTGTAGTCAACCCTTCAGTGATTTTCTGTGGCTTTCAAAATAAAGTTTAACACCTCAGTTTAGCCCTCAAAGCTGACTTCCTTTGTCTCATCCCCCACCTGCAACTCTGCAGTCCATCCCCACTCCCTAGGCTCCCAGGCTCTCTTTTCTCCAGACTTATCAAACAGCATCCAACAATTTCCCTACGTCGTGCCTTCAGGGGTTCACATGTGCTAGTCTCTGTTGGGATTGCCTTTCTTCTTTTGCTAACTTCTATGAGTCTTTCTATACTCAGTTCAAATGTCACCTCCTCTGGGAAGCCTTCTGTGACCCCTGCCTTTGGTGCTCCGCATCCTGCTGAGCCCACCTCTGTCACAGCACTCATCACATTTGATCCCCATACTTGATCCACTTGTGTGTGCCTACTACTGAACTACATACCCCTTGAATTGTAGATTTTCTTGGACCAAAGAAAAAAGAGATCTCCCTGGGAACTGGACCAGAACACAGAATTCTTGTATATTAATCATGTTTTTTATTTTCTCTATTTTACGTTGCTTCGACATCTAGGAGGCTTTCTGATTCTAGAGAGACTACCCAGCCTAGGGCTAGGGAATTCCTAGAGATAGCAAATGATTCTCCTGCGAGTGTACCTTTCCTACGCAAACCAACCAATCCAAAGCCCTCGCCTGCCAGCCACCTCCTTTCCTAGGCTCTTGCAAGACTCTTGCATTCTAGATCTATATTCCCTTGTCCAACTCACCTGAAGGTCAGATACCAGATAAGTTGGGATAGCCCCTACATCGCAGAGCTTGCTGAAATTATTCAAACTAGCCAATCCTAAGTCTGCTTACCCTGCCTTGTATTCCTTTCCACAGAAACCACAGCAAAGTCTCTTGCCCATGCTTTTCTTCCATTCCCTCCGCCTCCTAACTGACCCTATTGCTTCCCTGTGTGGCCCTGCATGGCCCAGCAGGCCACCTCCTCCTGGGAACTGTGAGTAATAAATTACCTCTTCAATAGCAGTCATCTCCTGATCTGTTGGCCTCACCACACCTGAATAATATTAGCACCTACATTTTGAAACACCCTGTGATGCATATCTGCATCTGGACAACTTCAAAAGGGAATATGGCCAGGGCACACTCGAAGGAGAGTCAGCACTGTTTTCTCTCTCTGGAGGGCACTCTCCTATTCCTCTAAACTGTATATAAAACTCAAACTTTTCCACATCTAAGATATAAGTTGCCACTTTTCTGGGCACCAAGTGTGCAACAGAGTGAGACTAGCTGATATAATCTCTGATATAATCTTATAATGTGATGACAGAGAGGTTCTTGCCTCTAAACTTGGCAGACTGTATTGTTTGTTAAATTCCCAAGACAGAGAAAAAAAATTCAAAAAATACTGAGAACACTTCTACCCCCAGTTTCTCATTTGACCCTCATAACAAACAGTAAAATAGTTATTACTTTCCGTACCTTAGAGATGAGAACATCTGTTGATGAATATCACAGCTTATCTTGAGTGACGTTGGCAGGTTACTCTGTTCTTCAGTTTTCTTATCTGTAAAGCAGCGATGATAATGGCATTGGCCTGACTGGTAAGATGATGCACCTAAAGCACTTTGCATAGCACCTCCTGTGTGGAGCTTGCATCAAATGTTAGGTGCTATTATTTCTATTGTTGATGATATTACAGTTGTTATCACACTAAACCCATGCTTTTCAAATACACCATGTTAACTCTTACTATTATTCCCCCAAATAGCTAAATTAATTGCCCTGAAACTTTATCAGTACAAGTGTAATTTTCACTAAACAAGATTTTTTTAATTCTAAAAACAAGGAGAGAACAGCAGAGAGGCACCTGCCAGGTAAAGGAGAGGGCGGAAAGAAAGGGCAACTTTGGATGAATCAGGCGTCACCCACCATCTCTTAAAAATATATCAACTTTCATCTCTGATCCTTGGTATCAAATAGATAAAAGAGTCTGTGTTTTAATGAAGTTTCATATTTGCACATGGGGGTGTAGCATTGTGTAGACACTGCACAAATCTCCAGGATAGCTGATGGCTGAGTGAATGCTTTGTCACAGAGAGTGGGCTGATGGCGCGATGTTAGGACTCTACCCCTCAGAAACGGTTTAATGAATGGCCCACAATTTGTGGTCCTGGGCTTGAATTGTTTTTGTGCTTTCAGTTTTCATCTCATCCACCCCCATGACTTTTCCTGACTATGGAGGAAGAATTCAGCTTGGTAGCTTCTTGGGCCCTTAGAAGCTTCACTATCAACGGTTGATTTGCTGCAATGACAGGCTAGAGATGACGGATTTAGGGGGACTGAGAGAAAGTAGAGAATTCTACCTTCCCTCAGAGCCAAAGATGCATTCAGAGTAAACCAAGATTTCAACACAACAAAAATGGCTTTTTTTTATATTAACAACTGAAAAAAATTCTACTTGAAGGACAAAAACTGATTTAAGCAATAGGCTTATGTCTATCTGAAAATACATCCAAAAGAGTTGAATTTTCATGAGGAAATTTAATGAGTAGCCATCTTTGATAAAAAGACAGTTGCTTCAACATGATTGCAGTCAGTGATGACAATGAGGCTAAAATTATTCTCTGGGGAATAATAAATAGGTATCAATGACAACAATTTGTGTAGGAGAGGGGATTTAAAGTTGAATAGAATATCAAAGGGCCACTTTGCGGGCTTATATTTTGAGCAAGAAGTCTCTGAAATTAGGCCCAGTGATCCCCAGCAGAGGGAGGGGATAGGTGAGCAGTTTAGGGGCCAGTCTTTTAATCCTGCTAGATGAACTTGTGTTACTGTCTCTACAGATGCTCTGTGCGCCTCTGCAAAAGAGGTAAGCTGCTTTGCCCATAACCAATGAAATCAAGAAGGTAGGTCTGCAAGGTGGGAAATCTCCTTCTATCTCACCTCATATAAAAAGATGATTCTGGAATTCTCAAGTGCCTACTGAATTAGTAAACCAGGAAGCTGATTTATTTTACAGCTTTAGAACCGAAATGGAAGTAACTTTCAGGCAGACATCTATTACATGTTATCCAGCAGCACAGATTGGAGAAGTGGGCTCTGTCCACCCAGTTTTATTAAACAGCTTAAATAATCACCAAACCAAGGGGCAACAGAAAGCAACAAAAGTCTAACAATTTCAAATGAAGAATCAGAAGGGTCTCTCTGAAACAAAGGGAAATTCTCCAGGTGGAGAGGGGTTAAGAGGAAAGTGGCAGCGAAAAAGAGACTGGCAAATTAGAAAGGAATAAAAAAGTGCCCAAAGGGACTCAAAAGTGAGGTGACATGCAAGACAGAAAAAAGAGTGCAAGAGTGAGGCAAGAGGATGAGCTATTAAGCGTGATGTGGTGATGTGGCGCTTGGCTACTGTCTCACTGTGGAGCTGGCTCATCCAAAGGGTAGAGTTCAGTCCTTCAAGGGATCCATGAGGTGCGTGCACACACACACACACACCATGGACACATCTCTGCCTGCCGGTACACAAAGAAACAAACAAAAACACTCATTGTGGAAATAACCTCAAAATCTCAAAATAACTGTATCTACTCTATCTGTAGGATAATAAAGCAACTGGCACACTCCTGGAAGCTTGAAAATAATAAACACTGTGGTGCAGCAAAAAAACAAATGCAAAACAAACAATGCAGGGTCGTAGTGCGCCAGGTTAAAAGTCTAGATCTGTGGTTCTCAAACTTGTGTGCCCATTGGTTCCACCTGGGAGCTAATTTAACCATCTCAAAGCCCAGATCACACACCAAACCAACTAAGTGAGGATCTCTGGGGGAAGGAGCTAGGCATCAGAATGTTTTCTAACTCCCCAAGGCAAATTCAATGTGCAGCCAAGTTTGGGAACCGCTGATTCAGATCTAGCTACCACATTAATTAGCTATAGAATCTCTGGCAAGATTCATATCCTGCCTGCCTCAATTTTCACATCTGTATAATAAGAGAATTGAAAGCATGCTCCCAGGTCTCTCCTAATTCCATCGTTCTCTGAATCTATCAGCTTGTCATTTGTGGGTATTGTAAGAGGGCAGGTGTAGCAGGATTATAGAAAATGGGAGGTTTTACGCACCCACATCCAATCCCATTTTGTGCAGCAAATCTGAAAGCATTGTTTACTCTCCTGCAGTGAGCATTACTTAAAATGACTTTATTTGTTTTACACTTTAGAGGGCCTCTGTAGGTAGCCTCAGGAGCCCATTCATTTCATTAACATTAAATCAACAAGCAGACCTTCTTTCTGCCTTTCTCTAGCAGGATTAATGGATTTTGGCATGATTTGTGCATCTAGCAGCAAAACCTCGTGCTGAGAAAGCTAGCAGGCTTGACTAATTCCCAGCAGTGCTAACTTCATAAACTTACTTTAAGCTTTTAACTTTGACTGAAGATTAAAGGTAATGACTTCACGCTGTTACGTTTGAATGCATGATACTCATTAAAAAAACTATGCAAAAATGACAAAACTATTTGATAAATTAATATTATATGTGTGTGTATATAAATATGGTTTTTAATGCTTGCAGAAATACCCAATTCTGTGTATGTAAAAAAGGATCCTCTAAAACCCTGAGAGATTTATTTAGTAAATAATCATTACACTAAATAGAGTATTGACAGATGTGTATGTAAATTGTAAGCATGAAAACTTATGGTTAGACTATCACAATATGCTACCAGAACACCCAGTTTTGTGTGAAGCTATTACATGATGGAATGTTGAATATGAAAAATTTTCTAAGAAGCCAAATTGTCCTACTCTATGAGACCAGTTATCACCCACAAAGAATCCACACATGACTACACTTATATTTTTTCTTCCAGACGGTCTTAAATTAAATTCAGAATTCAGATAAGTCTGCATGAAAAGGGGGGAGAAAAGGAAAAAATACAATATTTCCAGCCCATCTGACAAGACTACATAAAAAGCTTTTGATCAAAGGGTCTTAAGTACACTTTACTGGTGTGACAAACAACATTTTTATCCCTTTATTAGATTTATTTTTCTTCTGAAAACTGCAGTGACCAGGGTATGGTTTGTGAAAGAAAGCTGGCAGGGTTGTGTTCTTTGATTCCTAATTAACACCTTCAGTCTCAAAAGAGAACCAACAGAAATACCATAAAATGTTGCAGCTGCATTGTGATTCCGCTTGGTTGGTTTGTTAAAAGTCGGCTGGGCATTGGCAGCTGCAATAAAGGCAAAGCTCAATGGATGTTTTGTATTGTGCCCACTGAAGTGAAAGAAGGCAACCATTTTATTTTTCAAATGGGCAGCTGCAGAGGGAGGTTTAAATGGAGCTAAATGCAAGATTTACTGTTAATTTATAGTAAATAAATAAAGGAAAGAAAACCTAACTTTCCAGTTTTTACAGTCACATAACAGACATTTTAGCGAGAAATTATTAAGGACAATAATTTTGGAACTTTTTAGCAACTGTTATGAGGAATTCAGCAACAAGGAATAGCATTCATTTAAAATCAAAATAGCCTTTTTGAAAGAGCTGAGCAAGGCAAAGTTTTGGAAACTGACATTTCCACTTTGAAAGGTAAAGATATATCTTTCCTGCCTCTGGTAACGTAACTCCCTCGTCCCACTTTATTGAAATCCTAAAATTTGTTCAGATCGGAATTGAATAAGATTCCATACACCCCCACCTCACTTTTTTTAAGAGCATGGAGTTGAATTTTGCCTTGGGTAGGGGAATAAAGGAGGCATTTAACTCTGGTCAGATAAATCTCACTCACATTCAAAAATGCAATTAAGGAAATATGTAAATCTAGATGTTTCATCAAATGCTAGCTAAGGGGTTACTAGTTCTTTTCAAACACAATGACTGAACTAAAGAACTTTAGTGTCTGTGTAAGAACCATTGTCCAAGCTGCAGTCCCTGTTGGAAACAGAGTCTGGCTTGGCCGTGGGAAATACCTACATATTTGACACAGGCCCTATTTCTGAGAGAAAGGGGATGGAAGAGAAAGTATGGAATTTTACTGTTGCATTCTAATCAACCATGATCTGCCTAATTTGCTTTGATCAGGAAGATAAACTAATTTTTCTATGGGCTGGGTAAAAGTAATTAGCAAGCCAAAGCTTTCATGTTATTTCAAAAGAGCTAAAGTAAAGGGGATCAGAAATTGTAATGGTGGGAGCTAAATACATCTTTTCGGCTCATCTGAGAGCATTGTTCATTCAAAAGGATACTGACACAGAAGAGGAACTCCAGCTAAAGATAGTTCATAGGCTGCACAAGCATCGTAAATCCAGGAATCTATAGTGCTGTGTAACTAAACAAAATGACCAAAGGTGACTTATAATCAGTGTCTGAATCATATAGTTCTGTTCTTTTGTAGGGACACCTTTGCCTTCGTGTGAAAAGATATAATACAATTTTTGCCTGGTCCCAAAACATTGTGGGTTTTTCTTGAAGCTCAGCCTTTTACATACAAGTTGTTGGGGTAGTTGACTGCATTTATCTGAACCCTAAGCTGCTGCTCTTCCTGTAATGCACACAGACCCAGGCAGCTTGGGCTCCTACATTCCTGGACATACTGGAATGGGATCTGAGATCAAACTGAAAAAGCTAATCAGGAGACTGACTCCGCAGAGGCTTCGATTTCGCAGCCTGGTTCATGCTCTTTTGTGCCAGTTAGCAACTGGGGTAATGCTGCTTCCTCCTCTTTTACTTTTTTCTAAACCCCCAAACGCATGTAGTTATTAGATGAGAAGGAAAGATTTTGGAATATGGGATTTTGTTTCCTCAAAAAAACCCTGCTATTTAGTGTTACTTTTTTTCTTGTTTATATGACCTTTGCGTCACTTCCTTTTCCAAACTGTTGTACTAGATATGGTATCTGTAACCCTACTGTAAACTGAATTGCTTTTTTGGCTACTAATCTCCTTTGTTAGGGTTCTTAGATACCAAAGTGTGCATTTCAAGTCAGACTTAATGTGTCTTAAAAAATGAGCGGATCTTTTAAAAGGATCTCTCCGTGAGATTGGAGTTTACCAAGTCTCAAGGTTACAGAGAAACTGTTGTGGAATAATTCCAAAAGAAACTAGAAAATATGCTTTAAGGACCACTATTCTACCTTGTTTTTAAGATTATTTAAAATAATTTTATTTACTTTTGCTCATGTTTTTCTCCTCTTTTTGGAAAACTGCCATCAAAAAAACATTCTAATTCTTTTATGATTGTTTTAAAAGTTCTTAGTAATAGCAGTGTTTAAAAATGCAAATAAGTCTGTTTTCACTTTCTTGCTAGCTTTCATAAGGTCTAGAAAAGATGGTAACTCTTAGGAATAAGAAATCAACCAAAGGCTGTGGAAGAGATCTTTAATAGTGTCAACTTCATGTTCCTGCAAATTTATTCATTCATTCACCCAATTAATATTTGCCAATTGCCTACTTTGTGCTAGATGCTGAAGGTATAACAGTGTATGAGATGAACACAATCCCTGCCTTTGCAGGGCACATAGACCTTAAGAAAATGCTTATTTAAATTTAAATTATCGAGATCATAAAAGGGCTCTGATGGAGAATAGGAGTGCACTAAAAGAGAACCTGTGTGGTCCCATTGGTCAGGGAAAATTTCCCTTAGGAATTGACATTTAACCTGAAACATGAAGGATGAGTTGAAGGAAAGGAGAAGGAAAGAGTGTTGTAGGCAGACTTTCCCATTTAAGTCAGAGCACTGGCTGAACTCTCTTCTGCATTCTGCAGCTGTACCATGTAGCATGATACCTAGGACCAGTAAGCACCCTGTACCAAGGGAGGTCTTAAGACAGTTACCCTTAAGGGGCAGGGTCTTTCTCTAAGAGAAAGCTCCTATCATTCCTAGGAGCCCTCTTATAGGAACGTTTTCTAAAGATCTATATGGCAAGGGGCTCTGCAGTTATACTCTGATGTCATAAATGTATCTTCCCTTCTGCTTTACTAGTTTATAGTTTTACTGGGCATAGCTCATTCATTTTCAGTCCTTCTGGAACACAATTATGAGCTCATTTAATTGCACCCCTAATAATAACCTAAAAGGAGGAGGTGGCAATCATGTTGTATGAGCCTGTACAGTTTCCCTACATTAGGTGGAGAAGTCAAGAACCAAGGGCCAGGTACGTACTGCACTCTTACTCCCCACTGGAATTAGAAGGCAAGATTTCCCCTCTGTCCTTCCCTCATTCACAGTAAACTCTCCCATTTTTTGTTCACAAGGGGGACCTGGTCAGACCTAAGTATGCACATTTATTTATTCATTCAACTATTCACCTAATATTTACTCAACTCCTACTATCGGGCAGGTTCTAGACTAGGCCCAAGAAATAAAGATGAGTTAAGGACTGGCCTCTGCTCTCTGGAGTTCACATTTAATTGAGGAAGACAGACATGAAAACAAAAGTGGTAGAGCATAGTGGCTAAGCATCTCACTCTGGGGGCAGTCACTTGGTATTGGCACCGTCCTTTATTAGCTTGGGCAAATTATTTGACTCCTCTGTGGCTTCAGTTTCCTCCTCTGTAAAATAGAATGTTTCTCTTGGGGCTGTTGATGAGGGTTATTATTTGCATACCACTTAGAATAGTGCCTGGCAGGTGGTAAATACAGGGTAAGGTTAGCTATTATTACTAATAAAGGTTGGTATAATGTCCTGTGGAAGCGTAGAGAAGAAAACCATTCACTCCACTTGGAATTGAAAATACTTCACAGAAAGGGTCATGTTTGCCCTGCTCGTAATGGATGAGGAGGTTTTCACTCTGCGGATGGGGTGTATCCTCCAGAAGGCAGGGCTCACATCAGCAGAGGCACAGGAGTGTCAAAGCATGTGGAAGGAAATTTTCAGATTTGCTGAACATGAGGCAACAGTGGCTGGAAATGAGAGAGCTATGAAAAGAGAAAACACAAAAAGCATCCTATGGCCACAAGAGCTCATGGGAAGACACCAAGAGTTTAGTGTGGAGAAATCGGCTAAATGTGCTAAAGTTCGGATCCCATCATGATTACTGCCTGCCAAATAAAGTTTCAGGTCCTTACTGAAGTTTTCCTTCAAATGACTGGGCCCTGCACGGTATACCAAGCCTCTGGGGCTCAGGGTTTTCATCTTGCCCTGTCATTGACTAATTATATGACCCAGGGGTACCGTTTACCGTTTCTGATCTGTTATGTTGTCTGCTAAATGAGAATTTATCCTGTGTCCATTTTAGTGCAAGCATTGCCCTGGATTAACTTTATATACAGCGAGGAATGCTTAACTTACAAAAGAATGCCCCCAGCCATGTTTAGCACACAGGCATTGCATTTCCCTGAACGGTGGAAAAGTGAAGGTGGAATCACATTGGGAGCTTCCTCCATAATTGGTTTCTTTTCTCTGGAGCCATCCAGCTCCAAGTCTTTCTCCTCCCTTCTGTAGAGGCTTCCACTTCATCCTGCCTTAGCCTCCACTTCCACTTCCTGTTGTAAAACAGGGTCCATTTCCTTCCTTCTCCACGTCCTTGCCCACCCCACCAAATAAGTGAATGAGTGAATGGTATCTGGATGGCACTCTCAACTTGGCTCATTGCCGGAGCATCTCCATTTGGGGGTTATAACCTCGCTCTTGCACCTTTTCTGTTCATGAGCTCTGCAGCTGGAATCCACGGTTTAGCTTTATCTAGACTTCTGGTGACCTATGAGTCCACCCCACCCCCTTCCCTCATGTCGCAGAAGAGGCATGATCTGCCCCTTTTCCACAGTTACCCCCCAACCCCCCCAAAACCTCACACCCCCACAACTCCCACACCCCACAGCCCCCGTCTAGAACTTGTCATTCCCTTTTATCTCCTGGGACCCGTGGTTCATTCATTCAGCAGACTTTTATTGAGAGTGTGCTGTGCAGGGTGTTACGGAGGACACAAATGGAGACAATATCCATTAATTCTCCTCCAGAAGTTTGAAATCTAAAAGGTTGGTCTCATTCCATACTGTATTAAATTTGGTAATTTGGCATGTTACCCGAAAAAGGGATTCCCATTTAAAGATCGTATCACCATAGCATCCTCTGTTTTCCCCCTTTAGTCTGTTTATCATCATGTTCCCCACTACCTAGCGGAGTACCTGCCACACATAATTGTTATATAAATATTTTCTATTAGACCTGCCACACATAATTGTTATATAAATATTTTCTATTAGTGGAATGAACGATTCCTCAATTCGAAAAGCAAAGTGCCTTCTCTCTGCTCTGCAATTTCCTCAAACTCTTTCCCTTCTTTCCTCTTCCTCTCACTGCCAACATTCTTGAAAGAGGGGGCTATATTCACTACCACCATTTCATTATCACCCACTCACTCTTTCATCTTTTTTGAAATCAGCCTGCCACCTCCACCGTTCAGCTGAAATCACTCTCTCTTAAACACCACCAGTGATCTCCTATTGCCACGTCCGAACGGCCTTTGCTCAGCCCTCCGTCTTCCTGAACCACTCCGCAGCATCGCTCTCAGTTGACCATCTCTCCTTTCACATGAATCAGCTGGAGTCCTCCAAGATTCCAGCCTCAAAATGCACAAGTTTTGGAATCTGCCAGGCCTAGGTTTGGTCACAGTCCAAAGCTCAGTTTCCTTATCTGTAAAATGGGATTAATAAAGCCTATTATCTGCATCTGGCACATGCCTGCTCAGCCTCCTAATTGCTCTCCTTACCTCCCTCTCCCCTCACACATGCGCTGCTGCCAAATCAGTCTTCCTAAACTTGATGCTGATCGTGTTGCTTTCTCGCTCAGAAAGCTTCAGCCACACTCAAGAGCTGGAAAACTCCAGATCCATGGGCCTGTATGCAAGATCTCCACAGCCAGCCCAAATCATGCACAGCTGTGCTCCAGCACCGTACGGGACTGAGAGTCTAGAGAATCCAGAGTCTCT
Organism: Avahi laniger; assembly: GCA_963575035.1. Classification (NCBI taxonomy): domain Eukaryota; kingdom Metazoa; phylum Chordata; class Mammalia; order Primates; family Indriidae; genus Avahi; species Avahi laniger. The sequence continues at coordinate 13,826 of CAUYSK010108917.1, read as the reverse complement.
GTCAGCATAGCCTCTGACTGGCTGTCATGTAATATGTCCTGATGGCTAATGTCTTCATTAGCAGATTGAAATATCAGGTTAATTTAAAGCTGAAGCTCTTCTTAGCTCTAAAACTCCGTGATTTTACCTTTCTGGCCTTGTTTTCCACACTTTCTTTTCAAGTTTTCTACATTCCTCAGACAAATTGGTCTGGGCCCCATTTCCCTAAATGTTCCTGCTTTCCTTCCCAGGTGTCTTTGCTCTCACCAGTCTCTCTGGCTGGCTGGCTCCTTTCCTTTCTCCATGGGGAAAAAATCCTTCCTTCAGGCTCTTCTCAAGTGCCATCTCCTCATCCATGGCCAGGAGCAATCACCCCACCCAGTGGGTGCCAATCGTCTTTTATGGTGCATTCATGTTGGACCAGTCTGATTTGGACCCCTGAAATTTTCTCCTCACTCTTCCCCTTGCCCCAGTGTCTTAACCTTTGCACTTTGGCCAATTGTATCTTCCTCTTACCAGCCTTGGCTGTGCTACATCTTATCTAAAGATCCATTCTGCCTTGACATTGTGCAGTGCCTCAAATCCAACATCTTTATCCAAGGTTCAAAACACTTCACTAAAATGTTCTAGGTAATGTTAGTTCTCTCATCTGCCAACCACTCTTCAAGGCAAACTCATGTAGCTGAGGTCGTACATGGAAGGGACTTTAAGGGGCTTGAATTTTTAATATTAATTGTGTTGCTAACTAACTAAGTTAATGCCTTTACAAGTTAGTATAAAATCAGCAAAGAAGTTAAATTGTACTTAAAAGGATTTCAGCGGTGAGTGTATTTTATTAAAAATCTAGAATTATGGTTGTAGCACATTTATCCACTTAACAATAAATTGAGTAAAATTCCACACATATTTGAGTGCATTTATACTCTAATAGTTCATAACTGGGGCAAAAGTCAGAATCATTCATGGGGATTTTTTTTTAAGTCCACATTGCTTGGTACCAACCCCAGAGATTCTGATTTGGTAGATCTAGAAATAACCCAGGTGTCTGTTCTTGAACATTGGCACAGATGATTAGGATTGTTCTAGGGATTGTGTCGTGCACGCACAGCTGCGTAGTTCTAGGAAGTGACCCAAAGTAGATTTGGTTGGCATGTTCTCTTAGCCTCAGTCAAGAGGTTTACTCAGGCTTTAGCATCTGAAACATTTGGGTTAGGATCTTAGTTTTGTCACTTACTAAATGTGTGACTTCCAGCAAATGCCTTAGTCTCTCCACAGTGTCCACATCTGCAAAAGAGGACAATGACAGTACTCACTGTAGAGGAAGAAAAAATGAGATTGGGTCTATAAAGTACTTAGCACAACACTTAGCACATAGCAAGCAATCAATAAATGTCAACTATTATGATGACAATGATTATTTAAGTCCCTCTCTCCAAATCCCTAATTGGCTAAATACCTTCAAGACCAATTTACAACAGCACTGAAGAAAATATTAACACAAGATATTAATCACTCTACTTGTATCCTTGTAAAGATCAGTATTTCACCAACAAATGCTTCTGTTGCATTTATTATTATTTCTCTGCAGTTATTAGAATATATTTTAGCATATATGAATTATAATAGTGTACATATATATGTGTGTGTGTACGTGATCTCTAGTACATCATGTGACCACATAAAACGTCTTGACCCTGTCTGACTTTTATTTTTTTATTTTTATTTTTTTTGAGACAGAGTCTTACTCTGTTGCCCTGGCTAGAGTGAGTGCCGTGGCGTCAGCCTAGCTCACAGCAATCTCACACTCCTGGGCTCGAGCGATCCTTCTGCCTCAGCCTCTCGAGTAGCTGGGACCACAGGCATGCGCCACCATGCCCGGCTAATTTTTTTCTATGTATTTTTAGTTGTTCAATTAATTTCTTTCTATTTTTAGTAGAGACGGGATCTCGCTTTTGCTCAGGCTGATTTCGAACTCCTGAGCTCAAACAATCCGCCCGCCTCAGCCTCCCAGAGAGCTAGGATTACAGGCGTGAGCCACCGCGCCTGGCCCCCTGTCTGACTTTTAAACCAACAGTTTTTAGAGGCCTTTGTCAACTAAGTCAAAAACAAAGCACTATCTCAGAGTTCACTGATGGCCCTTTGATGTGTTAGTTTTTTTTGGCCAAAGTAATATATAGAAGCCTATTCCGGAAAATGTTATTATAGGGTGGAATTAAATGTTCATTTAAAAAAAGATTCTTTAAATCATGCTTGTTGTATCAAAATTCCTTTTATTTTCCTACACAATACTTACAATTGTAATGAAATAATTATTTGCATTATGATCATCTTAATGTCTGTTTTCATGACAAATATCTCAAAGTAAGACTCTAGAAAGACAGAAATTATGTCCATCTTGTTCACTGTTGAATCCCCTGAGCCTAGCACTGTGCCTACCACACAGCGAGTCCCAAGCAAGCATTTGTTGAGGAAGAGGAAGAAAGGAGAATGGGAGGGAGGGAGGGTGACTCTAAGTACTCCTACATATTCACCACAAAACCAGGGGCAGTGCACAGAATAAACTTTGAACTGCAAATGGAGTATACAAAAAGCTAAGGCAACCTCAACCCACCAAAGCTTACAATCTAGCTATGGGTATCTAACATATTCAGAAATATGTGACATGCAATATACTTAACAAGTGCTTTAGGAAAATGATGACCGTCCGGGGCTGGAGGGGAGAGGAGGGGTAACATAAATAGAGGAGATGTAGGGCCCCAGATTGATCCAGAAGATGGATTGAAAGAGACAAAAAAAGGAACAACTGAGTTAAGAAAAAACAGAATTATATCACATAAGCTACAATTATAGCCCTAGAATAGGCAGAAGGGAAAGAGTCCTAACTCCACACTGAAGTGAGTTTCAAAGGTGAGAGGAAGTGTATATTTTTTGAATAGGTACATTCAATATCATAATTGTTTCAATTTATTTCAATAGTGATATTTAATTTGAAATGTCTTTGAAATTAAAGTTGGCATGAGATTTTTATGTTCAGATAACAGGGGTGTATGTTAGAAAAGAAAAGTTTCCAAGCAAATCTGGAGATTTGAGTACAGAAACTTTCCCAGGGTGCACCCTCAGGGTCAAACCTGCAGGGAGATTGAGGAGAGAAGGTAGCAGGATTAGGCAGAGGGAGAAACCGAATTGAGATGAGGTTGCAGCAAAGCCCTCAGCCAACCCTGCAGGGAGCTCTGGCATTGGGTGGCCCTTCAGAAGTGTCCCTTCATACCCTCACACTGACCAGCTATTGGATGCAGGTCTTCTCCCCGGAGTGTGACCTTGGGCAAGGAGGCCCTCTTTAATCTCTCAGCTAGGCGACTCAGCTGAAGCTGGTGCTGTGGGAATGAGATTCCGTCCTGAAGGGGCAGCGTACTCTAACATCTCCTACCACTGGTCTAGAAGGATTTAGTCTGGAAGAGGGGGGGGAACAGGCAAGGCCGCAATAATTCGTAGGAAAATTATCAGAGTGGATTTACCGCAATGAGGCAATACTGCTTTGAAAAGGGTCAACCCTCTATAGGATCCTGAAAATTATTTCGAACTTTAATCCTCCTCTTCCTCTTCCATTTTCTTCTTCTGTTTCATAGGCTTCTTCACTTTCTGTTCAGTTTCTTTCCTGCCTTTACCATATGTAGATGTTTGTGCATTTCTACTGTCCCAAAGAACGTTTATACTCCTTTGGCTTTCCTCCTCCTGTCTTTTAAACAAAACTCTGTCTCCTAGTCCTAAGATTCCTCAGGGGGTTACAGAACAGCCTTAGAACACTACCATCCTAGCTCAACTGCATCTCACATCCAGCTGCATAAACTTCCTCTCTTCCTGCATTTACATTCTCTTTGTCCATCAGGTAAAATCCTGCCAGTTAACACCTGGTCAAAGTATGTTTCTTAATTCCTCTGTTGGAAACTTCCCTCAGGACTCCCTTTTCAGGTAACATAAACTGATTAACTGGAATTGAGAAAACAAACAGTCATCTGTTTGTTTTCAAACAGCATAGAGGTTATCAAATGGCCACTTTCTAACCGCTCACAAAAATCTGTATAATAAAAATAACTCAGCGAAACAACAGCAGCAATGATGTTTTGTTGGTCTTCAACTACGAACTCTTAAAAGGCAGCACTTGCACCTGTTCTGTGCTCCTTTCCATTGCACAATGTCTAGCACACTGTTAGAACTCAATAGAATGAGATAATTTTTTATCCAGCACTGCACCTGGGAAGACTGGCAGGCTGCCACCAGCTAGATGGCTGGTGTACTTCAGTGATTCCTGTGCCTTTATGTAGAAGTAAAGTCATGAATTACTACCTAGACAGATTGCCATGAGGATTATCCATTGAATAGAACAGTTTTTTGTTTGTGTTTTTTAAGTGAGGAGAAAATATACTGGTATAATCCTTTTTTATGAATTAAGGGGAGAATTGAAGGAGTAAGAAGGATTATGAAATTATGTTACTTCTGTATCATCAACCCTGAAAGGGCTTAACATTCCATCATTGCATTTTAGCAAAGTTTTTTTTTATTAAATAGAGTTCAAAAAATTTTAAGTGCTTTTACTAAACTTGTAGCAATTTAGGACTCCCTGCTTAGTAAAATATTAGACGGTGTGGAATTGAAGATATCATATAGAGAAAAGTCATCTTGCATTGACTTCTTTAAATTGAATGGGAAGAAGATAAAGAAAGGAAAGTAAACGTAGCAGATTAGATAAAAATCATTCCCTTATTTTGGGGATAAAAAGAAAGTAATACAAAAAAGATTTACTGCATCTGTGATTTTTCATGATCATGCTATTTTGCAATTGGATTCTTCAACAAAAAACTAAAATGGATTCTAAACATGTGATTAATAATTTCCTTTGTCTTCTCTGGCCTTTTATGAGTAGTATCTAAGGAAGATCTGGTGAATTATAAAGAACTGAAAAATTAAAAGGCTTTCTTTAGTATCTAAGGTCTGGTTGTCATTTTCAGGTTTTTCAAATTTAAGGAAACTGAGGAGATACGAACATAACTATGGCTCTTTGGGGAGCTGTTTAGTGATATTGGTAACATGTCCTCTTGGAGGTAAGGAGAATGCAACTAACTTGAAAGGTATAGCGAATCTTGAGGGATAATGAGAGTTACCAAGATAGTTATTTAAGGTAGGGTCTGAATGCTGGAAGGATGAGAAAGGCAAAGGGAAATAATGTGGACCAGGATTTATTTTTTTTAAACAAAAATAGCCACCATTTATGATGTGCCAGACTTCCCATATGTTAACTTATATACTCCTGACATCAAACCAGTGGGGTTTGTTTCTGTTCCATAAATAAAGAAATCAGAGAAGTTAAGGAATTTTCCAAGGTCACAAACCCAATAAATAGCGTAGAGGGGGGATTTGAAAAGAGATCTGTCTGATTCCAAAGCCTGTACTTTCCCCAGGACTCCAAGAGAATTTCCAAATGTGAACTTTGCCTTAATATCATCTGTGATGGCCATTATAACTTGTTTTCAGAAGGCCGAAGTTTTAAAGTTATTTCAAAAGTTAGTGAAGTTAATTGTACATTTGAGAGAGACTTGTTCAAGAGTTCACTGGTGGGGAAGTACCTTTGGAGTGAATTTGGCCTGGAGAACTAAGGACACAATAAATGCCAGGGAATTCAGTACCGAAAATACTAAGCACCCCCATTTGTTGTCATTTTTATAGTAACATTTGCATCGGGAATGGCTAGCTGTCATTTCACCTGTCTCTGATTGTCATGATCTTTCTTGGGGAAATCAAAGTGATTTTGTTTGTCTGTTTGCTGGCCAGTTAATAGTGTTTGTTTGCTGCATGTAACCTCAGTGATAATTAGTAACATCAAAAAATATCTTCGAATGATGGTAGAGATCAAAACTAATATTGTCAGTGGACAAATGATGCCAGTTTGGCAGGTTTCATGAAAGTGACATGAACAGTAATTTTAGTTGCCATAATTCTTGATACTGTGCCTAGAAACTGCTTATTCTGTTCATATCATTTCCATGGAAATGCTGTAAGTTCTAGAAATGAGTGTATTTTAACTTCATGAAAATTCAAAGTATTTTATTGTTTAAACTTGTAAAGCACGCTCCATCAAAGGATTTCACAGAGCTTTATCTGAATTCTTATTAATTGTCACAGTATTTCTATAAAGTTGAGAGAGATGCTTTTAAAATATTATGTAGACCAAGGAAAATTGTCATATTAATGTGTGATAAGCAGATTAATTTTCACTAAGTGAAAGTTTAAAATGGCAATTGAGTATTTTTAATGCTTTAGCCTTCATCTATTTTAATTTGTTTTGATGTTTCGATTGCCAGAAGCTGTGCTGTAAATGACAAACTGGTAAGCAAGACAGTGCCCAGACAGGTATATGTAGTTCGAGCAAGACTACTAGGGCACTTGGAAAAATAAAATAAAATGTCTGTTTTAAATAGTAACAATTGTAAAGTTGTCAGTCTAGGGCTCCTATTTGAACTGATTGCACTTGATAAAAAATAACAAGCTGTGACAAATAGAAGGGCAAGGTTTCAGTAATTCACTAAAGAATGTCTCTACTCAAAGCTTTGTGGCAAAAAAAAAAAAATGTCTTGTTTGGGGCACAATTGCAGAGTTGAAATAACAGCCCATGAATACCCTGGAGAAATGACTATGTACCCAAGGTGAATGCTAAAGCCTTCCCTCTTGAATGAGCCTTTTAATCAAGGCATTATCTAGCCTCTGAAAAAGTCTTCAGTGGTCCTACCTAAAGATTAATGGGAAAAGCCGAAACTCTGAGTTGGCCTATTTGCAGAAACAATTTTAAAGATTTACTGATGGTTGACAAATGCCATTTAAGCTTTCAAAGCTAGCCATATGCTTTTGAAAAGGATTTAAAGGAAATCCTCCCACTACAGAAGACGACTTTGAAGGATCTCTGTGGTAGCCTCTGTTTTTTAGGTGTGTGGATGTGTTGAGTTTTCACTTTCCTGCCTGTTTTTTTTTCCAGTTCTTTGCTGAATTCCTAAAACAAGCGCTTAAAAAAAGAGGACAGTAAGACTTCCTCTAATGTGTTTCTATGCTCAGAAGGTACTCATACACTTTTGTTGTTAGTGAGAATTAGATAAGCTCTTGCCAAACAATTGTGCGTATAGAGAATCTTTCTCAATTACCTTTCTATTAATGTAGGAGCCGTAAGTAGCCTCTAGTGTTAAAAGTGTAATGTTACATTGTTCAAATAAAAAATTAATGCTTTTTAAAGGTGTTTATATTTTTAAATTTTTGTTTAATGTTTTAGTTTATGTTTAGTTTTAATATATAGATTATTTTAGACTTCTAGAATGACTAGGGACATCATTTTCCTTCACATTTATTCTTCTGTGCATTTTGCCATTGGTTTTTGGCCAGGTAAAATTTATTCGGCCTAAAAAGTAACACATTTCCAAAGAGATTATATTCAGAATGTTTCCTCATAGGGTAAAATTCTGAATGCAAATTTAAAATATCACCAAGTCATAACGTGGGTTAGAATTGCCCCTTCACACTTTGTCATCGCCTGCTCCTACTAACTTCAGTGAAATCTCCAGGCGACTTCACGCACGGGACGACTCCTGCCGCCTCCTTGCCTGACCTGCAGAGAGGCAGAGATGCGTCACTTGGCGCCGGGCGGGCCTGTCCCTCCAGTGGCCCGTCTGTGCGCCCGGCGCTGGGATCGCAATCGGTGCGGTTCGGCAGGAGCACACTCTGGCCTTGTTTGCCCATTTCCCCGCGCTGCTGACAGTGATCTGACAGAAAGCGACACTGACACAAAGAAGCCAGGAGGGGCAGGAGATGGGGGTGAGGTCAAAGCAGAGAAACTGAGAAAATCCAGTGAAGTGGAAGCTGAAAGGATAAACACATGAAGGCTCAGAGCCGCTTCCCGGCCCACTTGGGTCGCCACACCTCCCCCAGACCCTGGCAGAAACGCTCCCACTTAACCGCCTCGGTGACAATTGGAGGCCCAGTGCCATGAAGGCAGGAAGCGTTTTCACGCAAGCACCTCGCAACTCCCCCGCAATGACCCCCAACACCTAGAAAGCCTAGTAGTCAGCGTCCTGCTCTTTCTTTTAAAAGCTGGAACCTAATAAAGGCGCACCTCTCGCCAGAGTATCATCGCACGACGCACATACCAGCAAACACGGCCTCTCGGGGTCCTCCTTTCTCACTTGCATTATTGGAATAGCCCCCATGGGCTGACTGTCCTGCAGTTCGTTCTTCAGACCAGCACTAGGGCCTCTGCCAAAACACCTTCGGTGACTCGCAGGGGTGCCCACACCACCAGCAGTATCCAAAGTGATCTTAGTCGGTTCTGGGGTCATGAAATCTAAAACATCTCATCACATAAAGGAAAGTCACTCCCTTTTTAAATTTCTTTTTCATCCTTCTGGCTTCATCAATGAGCAGTCTCAATGAGGGCTCCTTTGTCTTTAACACTTCTCTTTACTCTTATTCTTATTCTCACTCTTCCTTTTACTGAACTCCATTTTTATCAAAAGGAGAACAGGCTTCAGGCTCAGTTTGACCTGGCAGATCAAACTAGAAATCTCACTAGATTTGATAACATTGTTTGGTTTTCACTGGATATACTTTAACAGTTTCCTTTTATTTATCACAGGTGTTACTGGTTTTCTACTTAAAGGTAGTAATAGAAATTTTCCATTTTTATTAAACTTCCCTAGGTAATCTGAGTCAATTAAATACACATCCATAGATCTACAGATACATCTATTTGCAAACACACGTGCATCTCTTTATGTATATAGATGTATATATACAAATATATTTTTTAAAATGATAATTCAGTTACCACCTTATATAGCAAAATAATGAATTTGGGAAACACCAAGCTATGAGATAAAGTCCAAACACAGCCTATAAATGCCACTATAATCTTACTCCCACCCCTATCTCCAGGCACGGTCAACTTTTTCCACTGCCTCATGCACACCTTGTAACAAACCATAACGAACCATAACAAACCACGCATAATTCCCAGTGCAAGCTGGGCTCCCCCGCAGAGCCTGTGCTGTCCCTGCGGCTAAGGTTGTCTGCTGCTCACTATTTCACCCATCCTACTCACGCACCCCTTGGCTGAAGTACGGTCCCCTCCACTGAGCTTCCAAAGCATCCTTGTTACATCTTTATTAGAGCACTTGCCACTTCTGTAACTGTTTAATTGTGTGTCTCCCCTCCTATTCTGTAAACCCCATGAGGTCAGGAATTTTGTTCAAGTCCCTGACACACCTGTTTGGTATATAGTTTTTGTTCAGTAAATGTTTGATGAATTAACAAATTATTTTTATCTGGAAGGCAAATGATCGGAGATATATAATAACCAAAACTTTAATAATAATAAAATAAGTGATTTATAAATAATAAAATCAACCATAATGGGTAATAATGAGGGCTCTATCAAAAGCAGAAATAACCCAATGTTCACCAACTGATGAATGGATAAATGCAATGTGGTATATCTATACAATGGGATATTATTCAGCAATAGAAAGTAATTAAGTACTGATACATGATACAATATAAATGAACCTTTTAAATGAACCGTTTATGGAAAATGTCCAGAATAGGCACATCTATAGAGACAGAAATTAGGGGGTAGAAATGCATTGGTCTGTGACTGCTACTGCATTTGGAGTTTCTTTTGAAGTGATGAAAATTTTCTAAAATTAGATTTTGGTGATGGTTGAACAACTCTGTGAATATACTAAAAAATCATTGAATTGATAAATAAATGAATTATAGGGTATGTGAATTATATCTCAATAAAACTGTTTTTATAAAAAAGAGTGAGGGCTTTAAATAAGATTGTTTTGAATCCTCCACAATTTATTAGCTAGTGCTCATGGGCAAGATGTTTAGCTTCTCTGTGACTGAGTTTCCCTTCTGTAAAATAGAGATGATAATACAGCCCACCACAAAGGATCATTGCAGAGATTGAATATGCCTAGAATAGTGCCTGTGAAATAGTAGCACTCCATAAATACTAGCCATCATTATTACTAAAAGATTATGTAGTATATTTTGAGTCATGAGAAAAAAATACATTCTAATATACTTGTAATATTAACTGTGTTTTAGTTGTTTCAGAAATGGTGATATGCCTGCAGCATATATAGCGTTCTTGGTTAATAAGCTATCCTGTATATATTCTGTATAACTCGTAATAAAACGCATGCATATGTATATATTATAATGCCATTTAATCCTCAGAACAACCCTATGAGATAACTATTATTATCCCCATTTTATAGACAAGGAAACTGATGCACAAGGTAACTTGTTCAAGTTTCCATGTGTCATACGTGACAGAAGCCACCTGACCCCAGGTCAGTGGCCTTTCCAGTACACCAGGCCCTCCCCTGTACAAGAATGCCCACAACTACATATCCTGAAAATAGGGTAATCATCCCTGGCGAGAATTGCCTCAATAGATACGATGGACTCCACAATGCTTTTCTTATTCAAACACATCTCCCACATCAAACTAACACAACAGGTCCTCCTATCTTGTCTGAGCTTTTATAAGAAGAAATATTCTTTTGAAATGGAAAACAGACAGAGCCTTTGTCTCAAGAATGTTATTAAACAAACATAACCTGAGAAAGGATAGGGCTGGGGGTTCCGTACCACAAGGGCATGATCCTTGTCTCTCAACATCAGCATTATGACACTATTAAGAATACTGGCTAAACAAAAGCTTAGAACATCTGACTTCAATCATTGTAGTCAGTAGCAAGAAATGTGTTACACATGGCATATGCATGCCACAGCACGAGTTGATTGTATGAAGCACATCCTATGATCAAAAAGGACAATGCAAAACTAATCCTAAGTGGATAACAGAATTCACTTGGAACATCTGGGAGCAAACTTTATGGCTTCAGGTTAAATTCTCTCTCCCCGCAAGTATTCCATGAATTTAGAGATGGAAGCTTCAGCCCACGTATACTACACTATAAATAATTCATAGATGAGCGGAATCAGATTTTAGTATTTGATTCTCACTAAATCTCTGCCCTCAAAGAGATTACAATCTGTTCTGAAAGATTTTAACAGTGGCCACATCTTACAGGATCTTGATTCCCAGCACTTATTATGGGTCTGGCACATAGAATATTCTCCATAAATGTTTGTTGAGTGAATAAATGAGTAAATGAATTATGATTTGGGAGGAAATTACATAACTTGTTTATAAATCAACACTTTTTAAACTGGCCATTATTAATATGTTGAATGGTGAATGATAGGACTTTAAGTAAATTAATATGACAAGCTGTGTTTTCAGAAAGAGACTGAAAAATGAATAGGATTTTCATTACTTTCCCCTGTCCTGTTTAATTCATTAAAAAAAAAATTTGTAAGTCTTGGTTAAAAGGAGGGTAAATTTGGGGTGATAAGTTATCCTTAATTTTCAAAATATGATTGTTCAGCTTACCAGATTACTGCTGTTTTATTATTATATATGAAACAAATGAAATTATAGAACACTTATCTATATATCCTCAGACCTGATGTGATACACTCTGTATTCACCTGCAACCATTAAAAAGTCAGAGTCAGTTTACCATCACACCAAGCAGGTAAGTAACAATGCCTCACTTTCCCAGAGGTCAGACTTCTGCAACTTCAGACTCTTAAAACAGAGCCAAGAGATGAATTGGGACTCTGAGTGTCAAATATTACTGTATAAATCCTATCCACTAAAATCTCTTCGAAAGGAGTTCTTAGCTCTCTTTCACATCCTATTTGTTTTCTTTTACAGATAATCCTGATAAGCTTGATTATTGGGCTTTTGAATGTATATTGAGTATATATTTAAATTATATAAACGCTAAATACAAAAAAACTTTCACTTTTCATTCATAACTGCATGACTTACCAAGTAATAACCCAATCAATAGCAGCAGAGAAAGAATTCCCAAATTAGGACCAAAAACCAAAACAAAGCTATCTGCCATCATTTGGTATGTGAACAAGGAATCCTATAAATTTCACTTGGTAGTTACAAAAGTTGCTCCCAAGCAGGTACTGGTGTTTATATGGTGGTGATCATGAATGATGGAGGGAAAAAAATGTTTTCTTTTTAAGAAGGCAATAAAGTCTAGAATAAAATTTTTAAATATTTCTATATGAAATTTTAACATTAAAAATGTCTTGGCATTTTAAACAAAAGCTTTAGTTTAGGTTGGAAACTCACACCCACGGAAAATCTATTTTAAAATAGACCCAGCAAATGGAGGAAAATTGTTTATTTTGGCATTTATGGTTTATAAATGGGTGGTTTACTTCAACAGTCTTTTAAAATACTAGCATTACTTAATACATTACAAAACAACATATATTAATACATTCTAGATTATGTCCTTGCCTACTTTCAATTGCACATGACAGCATGTGGAAAAATCAATTTACTTAATTTTAAGCTTGTAAGGCTTCTTTTAGATAATGTTAAAAACTATAAACAATGTGGCAACTGATCATCTACAAAAATGAGGCTGGTTAAATGTGAATTATATAATGCTTGAACTTGGAAAAGGAGGAAAAATACATCATAGCATAGAGTTACTTTAAAGCTTTAATGTTGGCCAAGGGAGATTAAATTGCCTTTGGGGTGTACAGATGCAGAAGATTCCGTTGGTGTGCTTTTCAAAGCAAAGACAGATGATATTAGGAAATAAAGCATGAGGGCTTCTGCTTTAATCTGTCCACATTAATGTTTTGATCTATGACTAATTGGAATTGCAAGCAGGGTTCAAGAAGATTCTTACAGCCAGTCTGAGGCTAGCAGACGTGTAAGACTTCTAAAAATGCATCTAGGAAGATTGCTTGACCACAAAAGAAAGAACGTGTGAAGAATCGTTCTAATTTAAGCCTGTTAGTGTGTCTAATTCAAACTTAATATGGAATATGCACAAAAATTACAATAAAAATCTAGTGTTCACTATCAAGAATGAGAGAAAATAAACTAAAATATACTACACAATCTCCAAAATTAAAACATCACTCCTTTCTTAAGTCTTTATTTAAAAACAAAAGAAAAAGAACTGCCACCCAAGAGATTTACTAAATCCAAAAGTGATGTCATTTCCCTGCTTAAAATCCTAGAGTGGCTCCCAGAGGCTCCAGGAGAGTCTGAGCTCCTCACTGTGACATATGAGGCCAGCTTGGTCTGGCTTTGGCCCTTGATGCTTTTCATGCCTTATAATGGGTTGTGTTGTAACACAAGCACTTCCATTCGACTATGCCAACTTATTTGTAGTTTCTGCAAACAGCCTGCTCTCTTAGGTCTCCATGCTCTTGTGCATGCTGTTCTCCCACCAGAAATGCTTTTCCCTCTTTCACCCCTCCCTTTATCATAGCTGACACACCTCTTCAAGACTCAGTTTAAGCACCAGTGCCTCTTGGAACTGTAACAGTAGAAAGGTTATGATTAATTGTTTGATAGAAGTAAAAAGAAAGTTCCTTGAGAGTTTGGTGGAGGAAGAGGTTGATTCCCAATTAACTAATATCTAGGAGAGATTTTATGAGGAAATAAGTTTTACATTAAATCTAACAGAACTAGGAAATTTTATCATTTTTTACCTTACCTAGAAAATGAAGAATTTTATTCTATAGATCTTTTCCTCCTTGGACGTTTTACTTCCCAGAATGAACAAACCTTGAGAGGTAGCTTGGAGATTCTAATAGGACAGTAAAATCACTGTTATCTTGGTGATTGACACACAGGGTTCTTCTATTTAGGAAGGTTGTTCTCTTTGAGCAGAAGGTCAAATGGGACT
>CAUYSK010108916.1:0-31622 GCA_963575035.1 Avahi laniger | reverse complement strand
ATTATACAAATCAATTAAAGATGTTTTACTGGTTAAGTCAATTAAATCTTTGTTAGAACTTCTGATTTATTTAGACCTTCTGGTTAATAATTACAGAACACCACCTAAGTAGAATGTTGACTTTTTTTTTTTTTTTTTTTTGTGACAGAATCTCACTCTTTTGCCTGGGCTAGAGTGAATGCCGTGGCATCAGCCTAGCTCACAGCAACCTCACATTCCTGGGCTCAAGCAATCCTTCTGCCTCAGCCTCCCGAGTAGCTGGGACTACAGGCATGCATCACCATGCCCGGCTAATTTTTTCTATATATTTTTAGTTGTCCGATTAATTTCTTTCTATTTTTAGTAGAGACAGGGTCTCACTCTTGCTCAGTCTGGTTTCGAACTCCTGAGCTCAAACAATCCACCCGCCTCGGCCTCCCAGAGTGCTAGGATTACAGGCGGGAGCCCACCACGCCCAGCCAAATGTTGACTTTTAATAAACCATAAACAAGGGTTGTGAAAGAACATGTTTGACTAATTGTGCTCCTTAAAAAGGAGCTCCTTTTATCACCTACACATCTCTGCACAGTTACATCCACTCATTGATCCATCCATCCATCCGTCTGTCTGTCTACTTACCTACTGCTGTGGTTTGGATGTGGTCCCCACCAAGACTGATGTTGGAATCTGATCCCCAGTGTGGTGGTGTTGGGAGGCGGGCCTAATGGGAGGTGTCTGGGTCATGGGGGCAGATTGCTCATGAATGTATTAATGCTTTTCCAGGGGGCAAATGAGTTGTCACTCTCACAAGAATGGATTAGTTAGTTCCCAGGACAGCTAACTTGGTTAGTTGGTTTCCTTGGTTTCTCTCTGTTGCTTACTCTCTGGCCATGTGACCTCTTTGCAGATGCTCCTTCCACTCCCTGACATGAGTTGAAGCAGCCTGAGGCCCCCACCAGATGCGGCTTCCCAATCTTCAACTTTATAGCCTCCAGAATCATGAGCCAAACATAAATTACCCAATCGCAGGTATTCTGTTTTAGAAATATGAAACAGGCTAACATTCCCACCTATCTATTGAGAAGGTTTTATAAATCTGCTAGCCTTGCCCAAGTAGATTCCTATAATCACCATCAAACGAAGGCTTGTAATCATTCAGAGTTAGCAGGTGGCAGCCACACCTCCTACTAGAGGAATTTGGCTAGATCCAGGCTCAGTATTCTCCTGTGGTCTTACTTTCTGGACTGATCACAGGTGGGGACATTTCAGGGGCAGAAACAGACCCGCAATTCAGATGCATATCAATGTACCAGGAATCATTTCTTAAGAGTCACTGAAACAAAGCCCATTACCCAAACCATAACCACTGGGAGACTCACTCCTCAGCCAAAGGCCTGTGGGACACTTCAGCTCCCCAGCTCGCCTCACCGACTCCTTAGTTCTTAACATCTCTTCCAGCTCAGTCTCAGAATCAGGTCATGTTTGCAGCATGGAACAGGGAGGGAAAAGTTGGACTCCCTAGTGAACAATCCCTTGAGGAAGTATTTTTAAAAATAAAACACTCTTCTCATGCACGTGAATGCCTCACCGAACCTGCCTGGATGCCCGCCCCACCTCGCACTCCCAGCCAAACTCTCCTGGCACTTGTGGTCACTTTTTTGTTGGCTTTGTAATATTTATTGCCTGATGAAAAATATGTGATTTTGTGAAGACTCAGGAAAGAACCACGACCCATATTTTATGATATGTGTAGCTCATTTCATGTATTTTTGAAGGTTCTATTTCTTTCCAACCACTTTATTTTTCCCCCACATGAAATACAGCACTCAGTATCCAAAAGAGCCTATTTTTAGGATAAAGTCTTTTATTCCAATGTCTGAGCATAATTATCCTTGGCCTTCAAGGTAAAAAAAATCAACATTCAGTAGCGAACATTCAAGGGGCATCTGCTATGTGCCAGACACTGCGTGGCAAGGCACAGAGGATCTGGCAGGGAGTAGGGTCTACTGGGGACACTGAAGCACAGTGCTGTGCAGAGCAGGGAGGGAGCAGGCCAGGGTGTTGCCATGAGCCAGAGACTCACACCCAGCACATGCTCAGGCGCTCAGGGAAGGCTTCCTAGAGGAGGTGATACCAAATGGAGGTTCCAAGGATGAGTAGGAGTTAGGCAAGTAAATGAGGGGGGGCAGAAGGAAGAAGAGAGAGGATGGCTGCTGGCTGAAGGGTATGGACAGGAAGTGGAGCTTCCAAGCAGAAAAATAAAATAGCCTGGGAAATTGAGAGAGAGAGAGCGAGAGATGGACAAGACTGAAGAAGAAGAGCTCCTAGTAGGAACACAATGAGAGCTAGATAGATGGAGGCTATTGCTGGAAAGACGTTGCAGGCCATATTCAGTCTGATCTTACAGTGACCCTCTTAAAACATTTCCAGTGGGTTTGACTCCTCTGGCTCCCTATGGGGGATAGATTGGAGCAGGCAGGGCAAGTCTGGAGGCAGAGTAGCCAGCTTGGCAGCTGTGGCAGCAATGAGCAGTGAACAAGGGCAGCAGGGCAGGGGGCGGGGATGGGAAGAAACACAACACTCAGTGACAAGCTGGAACAGGGGATGAAGGAAGAGGCAGCAAGGATGACCTTGGAGCCCTTGAGGGCTGTCATTCACAGATTTAGTCACTCAGGAAAAGGAGGCAACCCGGAGGAAGATGATGGGTGGGGAGGGTGAGTCCGCACATACGCATGAGTGTTTGGAGCCCGCCCACCATATCGAAACTATCAGGATGGGCCAGACCATGCTGCAGTGGCAGCCATGATAACCCCAACAACAGAGGAGGCTCACGCGCACGTCCATCATCCATGAGCTATGGCTCTGCCCCTCATCACCTTCTCTTGGGTGCAGGCTGACAGGGCAGCCTCTCCTTGGAACACCCGTCTATCTCACTGTGGAGGAAAAGCCTTAAGCAAGACACTTTAGCTCAGGATGCTTTGGCCAAAATAAGTCACATGGATTCCCTAAGGCGGGCAGAGATGTATAACAGATCTCCCGACAGGAGGGGCACTGGAAGATATGATGGAATAGTTACATGTTCTACCACACCTAGGAGAGGCGGCTGGAATCCCACTCGCAATACCAACTCAAAAGTAAAGAAACACTAGCTTCTCCCGTTCCAAGTTGGTGAAGCCATGTTTGTGGCAGCACTTTGGGGTGCTTGCTTAGGAGATGCAAATGGAAGGGTGAAGGGTACACATAACCTGGATTCTGGTCCTACCTCGATGTGGCCCCCTGCAGGTCCGTTGCCTATCTGGATTTGAGTTTCCTCATCTGCCAAGTGAAGATGCTAGATATTGAAGTTCTTGAAATGTTCCTTCCAGATGTAAGGTTCAGTGGCTTTGACCTCCACCCTATTCCCATGGTCTACGCATCTGATTCTCAGGCCTTTTACCTTTTCAGTTTCAAAGGCAAGGATCCTTCTAATTGCCCCGTGGTCCCGCTGCAAAAACCAAGATTCAAAGAGGCCCAGGCCTCCATGATTCTTGGGGCATGGATTCTGCCCACTCCTAATTCATCACTGCTCTGAGAAGGGACCTTCCCTACCTGGCCCTGCCTGCTGCATCGCATTAGAAACTAGCACCTTACACATGGCCTACTTCTTAACTCTTCCCTGTAGGAAGGCCCCATGGCACCTTTGGTGGTGGCTTGTCATCTCATGCAATCAGGAGAGGCCAGAAGCCAGGCCCTTGGACCGCCCCCCTCCACTCCTACGTTGTCAGGCTTCATTTAATCCACCCTTATCTTGGCTGATTTCAGGGCCAAGGCTGCCATCGCACCCCCCCCGCCCACTTCTGCTTTAATTTCTGTCCCCTGATGTTCATCTAGTGAACAATGATGCATTACAATTTCCAGGTGCCCAGGGCTACAAATCTTTTCAAGATATAATCAGCTGAAAATGAGGATTTTTGCTTCCAAGATGATACCACTATGACTATACACCTATTACCAAGGCTGCATAATTAAAAATGAACACTTCATACACATATAAAATTATCTTCTTGATGCAGAAAAATATGAGATGAAAAATTCAAGGAGGCATTGAATTGGAAAGAAAGTGTTAGAGGAAATGGGGTCAGCAGAGAGCGGGGAGAGGACAGAGAAAAGAGGAGAGGCTGGAAGGCCTTCTGTCGAGAGCTACCCTGGCTAGTTAGCCTTGCTACTTAAAGCCCATCACACAGAATGCAAGTCAGTTTACTGGTTAATCTGTTTAATTAAGGAAATGGCATTGTCCTGGATTTCCTGTGCCTGTGTGTATGTAAATGCAGAAGTACTTCCAACAGCAGCCATGCAAACAGTCTGTTCCAAGCTCCCCTCGGAAGGAAGGTATTGTGCAGTGCTCCACTCCCGAGGGACTATACAACTTAGCCCTGGGCCTATGCAATGGACAGACACTAAGCCAGTGCCACTGACCCCTACCTGTTGGTATTCATGCACTTGTATAATCCCTTCCCTCTGAGTCCTGGACAGGACTTGCTTCTAACCACTAGAATACGGCAAAGGTGATAGGATGGCACCTCCATAATTATGTCACAACAGATTGTAACTCCTGCCTTGCTGGTAGACTCTCTCCCTTGGTGACATGGATGATGTAAGTTGTTATGTTGTGAGCTGCCCTGTGGAGAGGGTCACATGGCAAGGAACTGATGACAGCCTCTAGATTACAGACAGTAAGGAAATGAGACCTTCAGTCAATCACTGATACTGAGTTCTGCCAAGAAACTGAGTGAGCCTGAAAGCTGATCCTTCTCCAGTGGAGTTTTCTGATGAGATTTCAGCCCTGGCTAACACCTTGATTGCAGACTTGTAAGAAACCCCAAAGCCCCAGCTAAGTTATGCCCAGATTCCTGACCTGTATAAACTGTGAGATAATAAATATGTATTGTTCTAGCCACTACGTTTGTGGTAATTAGTTATGCAGCAATAGAAATCTACTACAGATCCCACAGTGGGCTTTGGAAAACCTGAAGGAGTGCTGGCAAAAGACTGTTTGGATGATTTGCACTCCTTTGGGCTGAGTGGGAGGAGATTGCTGAGAATTTTCAAGCAATGAGCTTGCCTGCGTCCACCTAGACTCTCACTGCCATTTCATGCAAATGAATGTATACCTGTCGTACCACAGTAGGTGGACCACCACAGCCTCTTCTGCTAAAAAAAATGGACTGGCATAAACTTATTTTCTTTTATCAAAGCATTTTAGTCCTTGTGAGTTACTAATATTTTCTGTTGACTTGAGCCCTAAATCCTAACCCCTAGGTTATATCACAGCCTTTTACCCTTTTGATATATATGGAAAGTATCTGGGAAATAACATTTCCCCCTATTCCTCCTGCACATACCATAGATTGGGGGAAATTTTGAATTCTGTTGAGAGAAAAGGTACCCCAAGGTCTAGAAACTTAAGTCCAAAGAAGATCTTAAATATAAGGTCCTCCGTATTGGCTGTGGAAAGGAATTACTGCCACCTCTATGTTTGTGACACGTAACAACCAGAAAAGCAAATGCAGTCACAGACAGGATTAACAGCAGTCACATCAAGGGCCATGGTCGGTCAGCTCACGTGGAAATGACTGGGCTCAGGGCCCCTTTCAGAGAGGCCAGCATGAGCCACATAAGAGACACTGAGAGGGCTGAGGGAGAGGTGGTTTGGAACATAAAAGCCAATGACAAGTACCCGAATGACTGCTCTGCAGAAGCCACTGGGAGGACACGTTCTGTGTGGTCCCAAAGGGAGGCATACGAAGGGAAAGTTGAGAATCCCAAGGAAGCAAACTGACGCAGTGTGTACTGAAGAACTCAGAAAGCTGGAAAATTGGTTTTCAGGCCTATCTGCGCTAATACGACTCTTCTTATGGCAAATATTTTACGATGTCTCTTTCCAAACCTTAAACAAAATTTTAATAGAATGAAAACCCATACTCCCCCAATTATAATATGAAGGAAAATAACATGTCACAAAGTAATGTCTATTTTATTATATAAATGGTTAGGAATGACTTCACTAAAGACACGACCAAACGTACGGTGCAATGGTGTGAACACGAGAGCTGCAACTGCCCCGGTACAGGCAGTCAGCACCGGCAATCCAAATACCACGATAAGAATGGAAGCACCATTGGCAATCGGATTTTCAGTGTCAAGCTAGATCCATAAAAAAACTCTTGGTAAAGTTCTAAACAAACAAATAATAAAGTACAATTTGCTTGCATTTACCTAACCGCTTCATTCCTGGAAAATGCAGTGTATTAGAAAACCCTGGGGAAATATTTTATACTTGGTATGTAAGTTAGAGTTAAGTTCAAGGCTTGTGTAGATACGAATGCTGTTTGCACTTGCATGTCTGAGTGACAACTGGAAGTCTTGTGGGAGCCAGGACTTTTCAGGGTATGGGACTCTCCAGGGTATTCAGGACATTTAGCAACCCCACTCCACAAACCCCACCTACTAAATACAAGTCACTACGCCTTCAGTGACTGCAACAACAAACAGCATCCCCACAAGTTTCTAGGAAGCAGTACCATTCTTGCCAAGGAATCCTAAAGGACTGCACTGTCTGGGGGAAAGAAGGAAACCTTTCTCCCTGGAAGTACCCAGGGAGAGGCACCTGGAACCACACAGGTGGCATCAGCTTTGGAGGTGGGAGCGAGAATTGCAAACGCATAGTCATCTTTCAAGAACTGATTCCCAATACTAAGGACTCCAGAGTGAGATGGACCTCACTCACTGTGGGGAAGCAAGGTTACTCAGCACCTCTGAGCTTTACATTCTTCTACCTCACCTATAGGAAGAGCCTTTCCACACTGACATCACAGGGTTACACCATGGGAGACAGTGGTTTTGCAGAACCCAGCACAGGGCCTTGTAGGAAGTGTGGCTTCAGCACACCACCAGCTTTTTATTCCTGTGGTTCGAGGTCCCATCTGAGTAGCCCAGGAATCCCATGCTCATTTCAGACAGGCTCATGCAGCTCCTGGCCTCGTTACTTTCCTGAATGGAGAAGGCAAACCATATCTGCCATAAATTCTTTCTCTATCCTTCCAAGGTTCAGATATCCCCGTGTCCAGTGTTTGGCCCTTCTAGGATATTAACAGAGCTGATGTCTCCCTTCTCCTTTTCTCTAGAGAGGCAGGATAGAGTAGCATTTACCACACAAACAATAAATCTGACTCTTAGGTGGAAATCCCAGCTCAGTCATCTAATATCTCTTACCTGAGCAAATCTCTTAACTTTTCTGAGCTTCAGTTTCTCTTTTGTAAAATGAGGACAATAGCATTTATCTCATAGGATTGTTTTGAGAATTAAAAAAAAGGATAATCCGTGAAAATGCTTAGTACTCTATCTCAATATCTAGTCATAGTAAGGACTCGATAAACAATGGCTGATGCTACTGTTGCTACTATTATTACCTCTGTACTGCCACTCCTATGGATTAACCCTACTGCTATTGTTTTTTGCTAGTGGAGAGGCTATAAAGCACAGTGATAAAAGTGTTGGCTCTGGGGTCAGTTTCTGGTTTTGCTGCTTCTTATCTGTGTGCTCATGGAGCAATTTTAATTGTTTGGTGTGAATTTCCTTCCCCCAACTCTGTTCCCCCAGTCTGGCATCTTCTGGATATTAAAGTATTAATAGTCAGGAGGATGTTGCTTTGAAAGATACCAAGTAACTGCTTTCACTGTCTGTTAAAATAATTAAGCCTTTATCACCAATTGTGGGCAAATAATAAAATCTCTGATCATTTGGATAGTAATGATAAAATTGTTAAGTGGCTTTGACACACAAAGACACCTATAATGTGAGCAGAGTAGAGACATCCTCTGTTTGAAAGTGGATTGGACTTCAAAGTGGCCAGGAAACCGTCATCAAGTGGAAGTCTTGATTTTTCTCCTTGCATGGCCCCATTGATCTTGCAAAAATCCAAGAATATACTGTATTTTAATCCGAATTATTTTCTTAGCCCATAGTCCTTATTTTACTGCTAAAGCAGGATTCAGGAGATTCCAGGAAATAAACGCTTGTCTTTCTGTGGGAAGTAAATGCATTAATGATTAAGTTTAGATAGATATTTCTTTCTTTTTTTTTTTTTTGTTTTGAAACCTGTATTGAAAATTAGCATGATTTTCCACTTGCAACCTATAGCTTCTTCCCAGGAGCTGGCTTCCTAGGGAAAGTAGCTAATATTTTTCAGCAGCTATTGAAAGCAAGAAGCAGACTTGTGTAAAATGTGCATGCTTCTGCATTCCTGTTTCCCTTTGCACAAAAAGCATGGCATCAATTGGATGAAATAATAGCTATTCAATTGGTTGTTCTTTTATGACTGCAAGCCATTTGGAGCTCAGTCACGCTTACGAAAGCCAGTATCGACTATGTGTAGAAGTATCTGGAATGAGATGCTTTCTCACTGACATCTTTCATTCATAATTATTGCAAAGTCTGCCTGCTTAGGCCTAATCAATGGCCAGTCAATATTCCTATTATTCGCTGGAGCAGGATGAATGGACAGGGCGGAAACACAAAGCAGACATATACTCAATGGGGCCTACAAACCCAAACATCAGAGCTGGCTGGAGAGGGTCTTGTGAACCACTGAGCTCAGAGGCAGGGGTAGGCACAGTTGGATGCTTTTCTGTAATCTGTGTTCCATGGGGTTGCAAATCGGCTCTTCACAATGACACAGCCTATGCAAATGCCCTTTGTAAAATGCGATCTTCAGTATAGGAGTGAATCATTCTTCTGTGAAGAGATCAAGCTCCAAGCTTGCTGTAGTTGCATTTTGCACTGTGGTGGCACCGTGTATCTTGTCATAGGAGAATACATTTTAAATGGACATAGGTAACGTGGTGATAGTCGATAAATAATTCAAATTTGAAAACATAAGCAAGCACTTCTCTCTCCGAAGAACACACCCAGGCCGCTGCATTGCAGAGGAAGCCCTACTCTGTGACAACGAGGAGCTGGTGATCAAGGATTATCAGGAAATGGCCGAGGAAAGTTAGAAAGTGCTTTGGCTTCTGATGTGTTGCTAGAATAGGATTCACTTGTGTTGTCCTCCAATTTGGTGACTTCTACTTTATCAGCTTGAAGCCACTCTGAGCCTTAATTCAGAATCCTCCCATAAATCCTATAAGTCAGCTGATGTTAAGTGTTGTGTGTACTTGGCACATGCTACTGAGGGGAATTTTCTTTTAAATCACCCTTTTGTAAAGACTCATTCACAACAAATAACTAAAAAAGGACATCAGAGTTTTTGTTTTTATGACTGTCCCTCATGCTCAGAGATTCGCAGAAAGTCCTTTTAAAAACCATTATTCTTGGCCGTGATGAATGTTACTACCTGAATCTAATTTAGCTAATTTTCCTGCCTTTCTAGTATACTAGCACAGAAATGAGTATTAATTTACTGCTAATTTACCGTGCTAACCCTTAATTAGCAACAAGCCTGATCTGAAATTGCTGATATTAAAAGCTCAGCAAATTTTTACCCAAAATAAAGCCACCATCACATGTGTGTGGGTACACAGGTGCACACACACCTTCTCTCTCCAGCTAATACATTTGGGAACCCAACACAGATATTTGCTTCTAATATGTTAGTCGTGAACTTAAATGTTACCATAATGGTGTAGCTCATCTAAAGAGCAAACAGGCTTGGACACAACTAGCTGGCTGGAGAGATCCTCAGACAAGGCCCCCAGTGCCTCTCAGGTTCAGGGAGCCTTGGGGAGGCTTCGAGTGAAACTGCATTTCTGTAACAATGGAGTCAAGGAAGTGTTCTGGAAAACATACTTTCTTTCATTTCATCCTCATTATTAGAGGCCTAAAGATGGCCTCTATTAATTTCTTTTTCTGCTAAGGAATCCAGGCTTCGCAGAAGGTCATTTATTCATCCATTCAGTCGCTGAACTAATATTGAGCCACCACTCCAGGTAAGCTCCCTCCTAGTGGATGGGGATACATTAGGAACAAAACAAAGCTCTGCCCTCATAGAAGTTTACATTCTGGAAAGATTAAACAGCTTGCCCAAAAATCACACATTCAGATAGGGACAGGGCCAGAATTCGAAGTCATGACTGCTTGATTTCTGAGCCTTATTTGAAACCAATACACCAAGCTGCCCTCTGTCACAGGAGCATACAGTTGACTCTTGGACAACATGGATTTGAACTGCTCAAGTCCACTTACATGCAGATTTTCTTCTGCCTCTGCCATCCCTGAAACAGCAAAACCCCCCTCCCTCCTCCCACTCCTCATGAAGATGGTGAGGATGAAGAACTTTATGATGATCCACTTCCACTTAATGAATAGTAAATATATTTTCTCTTCCTCATGATTTTCTTAATAACATTTTCTTTTCTCTAGCTTACTCTATTGTAAGAATATAGTATATAATACATATAACACACAAAATGTGTGTTAATCTATTGTTTATTATCAGTAAGGCTACTGGTCAGCAGAGGCTATTAGTAGTTAAGTTTTGGGGGAGTCAAAAGTTATATGTAGATTTTTGACTGCCGAGGGGTTGGCGTCCCTAAACTCTGCATTGTTCAAAGGTCAAGTGTGTTTAGGAGGAACTGAAAATTCTTGTCTAGTATTTAATATTGCTTTCTCCTGAAAAGATACTGGGTATTGCCATACCACCACAATATAGATGCTTTATTAAATTAGGACATATTCAAATGTCCTGTCTTCCTCTCCCCCTCCCTTCTCGTGTCCCTCCTCCTCCCCACCCCAACTCATTCCTAAGGCCTTAGACACTAGGAGGGGCAGGCAGCAAGTGATCCTAATGCCAGACTATGACAGACAATGCCAATTGCCTATTCAGTATCTATCCTCCCTTCTTTTCTTCCTATGAGAACCACAGCTTTGCTTGGGGCAGCACTATCTGAAAAAGGCAGTTTCCCAGGCTCCTCCATATGAGGGATGCTCATGTGACTGAATTCCAGCCAATGAGATATAAGACAAAGCCCACTGGGTGGAGCTTCTAGAAAAGCTTTGTCTTCCTGATGAAAAGGACAGATTCTGCTGGCCCTGATATTCTGCCTGGTACCCTTTTCTTTTCTTTCTGTTGGAGTATGGGTATGATTCCTAAAGGGGCAGGAGAGTCTCATGACTATGGAGATGAGGGTCATTTGCTAAGAGTAGCAGAACAGGTAGATGGAAGGGGCTTGGGTGCTTGAGGATTCACTTGATCAGCTATACAAGCCCTCGGCCACTTCTCCCTGACATGAGGAAAATACACCACCATTTGGTTAAGCCATTCAAGTTTGGTTTTTGCACATGCATTTAATTACAATACCATTATCACACGAACACAAAATATGTTATTGATAAATTCAATGTCTAATAATCACCAAGTCTACATCACTGTCACCAAAACAGGGTAACCCCCTGTTTTGTATTATTTAAGGCACTATGCTATGTTTTACTACATTGTGTCATTTACTCCTCATAGAAAATTTATGAGGGATGGATCATTACCTTATTTTAGAGAGGAGCAAACTGAGACTCAGGGTACATAAGCAGCTTGCACAAGGTCACTGGGCCAGAATAGAGAGGAGCTCACATTCAAATCTGGCTCCAAAGTCTAATCCTTAATCACTAGATTTGCTCATGGATACATCTTTATAAAATCACATAAATAATCAGAGCTGGTATTTGAAAAATACTATCATTTTAATATTTATTGCAACAATGATTCTGGGAGCAAACATTAAGGCAAATCTGAATCTCTACTTTCTTCAGAATTGTTGTTTCAATAAAACATCTTTCCCGACATTATTAATGCCTAACCATTTCCAATTTCTTTCTCTTTATAACTTCAAACAACATGACAAAGTGTGAAAAACATACCTCCAGGTTCTGTGCATAGAACAGAAATAAAGTCGATTTGTCCATTGTCCTCCTATACAAGAGTGACGTTTCAAGTTACTCATATTCCAATCTTCAAGTTCTCTTCCCCCTGAACTTACTCTGACCATATCAGGATGGAGATTGGTGTTAGAAAATATCATTAATGGAGGAGGTTTATAGAAGGATGAACAAGTTCAGGGAACATCAATGTGGTTGTCGGGTGAGAAATATTCAGAGGACACCATGGCTTCTTCCTCCTGCCTTTGCACATCTCCTCTCTGCCTAGATGTCCCTCTTCACCCCCACCGACATGTCCCTCCAGATCCCCAAGTACCCTGGGCCCAGTTTTTTTCTTTTTGGTCCTCTTTTGTAGGCTAATCTTCTTTTACTCATTTGGGAATTTTTTTTCTTTGAAGCTATTTTATATTTAATCAGAGAATATCTGATCTTTTTTACTTTGTTCAAGATTAAATACATATTTTATACACACACACAGACCTCCTTGGTTATATTCCACTCAGTCTGCAATTTATGTACATTATGGCTGGTGCAGTCATCTGTCTGAAATATGAAAAGTCTATCACAAAATTCCTTTTTCTTTCTTCCTTTGTGTTTTTTGTTTGTTTGTTTTGGGTTTTTTTTGGTTTTTGGTTTTTGGTTTTTTTTTGTTTTTTTTTTTGCTCATTAGAAGATGTGCTCATATGGCCAATTTAAATTTAGCTGCCCAGAGCATTAAGACTATGGGATTCATTTTCCCCCATACGACCCCTCCCACCACATAATTCCAAATTAAATCAATACCAGAGCATAAAATAAACATAAGTCCAACTCTGAATTTTCTGATTATGACTATTTTCACTGTTTTAATTTGAAATATGTTTAAAAATATACATATAGACACACACGCAAATATACATATGTGTGTGCGCAGGTGTCCCTGTTCTGCTGGCTCCCAAGCCCATGCTCAGACTGTCAGTCTGTCTTTTAGACAACCCAGCACTAGGTACTCAAATCCTCATGCTAAGACATTTTACTTTTACTTAATATATGAGGTAAAAGCTTGATTTTCAAGTTCCTAGTCCCAAACAGGGAAAAGCATGAAAATTAGAGGGAAAGAGTCCCTCCCAGAGAGAAACACAATATATTGTTTAATAATATAAAGGGAATAGGAATTGGTTACCTAAAATATGATTGCCCCAACCAAGAATCACCATTACTGTCGGTCTGTATGTGATAGCGGTATTTCACTTTTGATTTATGTTGGCTTAATGCTTCTTTGAAAGGCTGTTTATATTTTCCTTCCATACTATTAGGTGATGGGTCTATGTAATTATCTTGCCCAATCCATACTCAATTAGGTACTTAAATACATGAATTTAAATTAAATGATGATGTGCATGAAGAAACAAAGTTCAGGCTTTCAACTTCTTGACTCCAAATTTAAAATTTTGAGACCAAACTTAAATCTGAACAATTTAAACCATATGTCACTAATTAGATTAACAATACTTTGGTATTTTTGGCTGTTTTTGGAAATTAGAAAATTATAGAAAAGTACAAAGAAAGGAGTGACATTCACTCATATTCCTATGACTAAAATTTATCATCATTAATTTGATACACTAGCTTTTTCTATATACACATTGTTAAAATAATTACTGAAGTTAAATGTGAAAATGTTCCCCTGTCAAAGTCTTAGAACATTACATATAAAGCTAAATGTTTTTTTTCTATCCACACTGCTCCTATCTCTACCCACCTTTTTCAATTTCTTTCTCTCCCTCTCTCCAAAAGTACCACCTATGTCATTTTTGTACATAGTCTTACGGGCCTTTTAAAAAGTGCTTTTACATCTATCTATGTCCATAGGAAATATACAGTCTTGAGTTTTGCATATTTCAAGTTCAAATTTTACTCAGGCAGAGCATTAGTCTCCAAAGAATGTTTCAGAAAGGCCATCTGATCATCTCAATAGATATAGGAAAAGAATCTCATACAATTAACACCTATTGTTTAATTAAATTTTTAAAAACTTTTAGCAAATGAAGAAGAAAAGTGACCTTTCCAAACCTAAAAAGAGAAATCAACAAAAATGCTAGAACAAAAAGCATAATTAATGAAGAAACATTAGAGTACCTTTTAAAGCAAAAAACGAACAGTTATTAACAACGTCTGTTCAATAGATTCAGGCCAATGTGGTAAGACACGAAAAATACGTAAAAGGCATAAGGGTTGGGAAGGAAGAATAAATTTACTATAATTCACAAATGGTATGATTTTGTCTTCATGAAAATCCGAGAGAATCTATAGACAAAGTTAGAACTAATAAAATGGTTTGGCAAGTTTTCTGGATGTAAGTTAAGTACATTAGAATTATCTATGTTCTTTTGCACTAGCAGCAATTAATTAAGATGTAATTTGTAATAACCCAAACTATAACATATCAAAAAAATATGTAATAATTTTATGGAATAAATTAGAAAACATACATATTTTCTTTAAGAATCAAAGAATATATAAATGATGACCTAAATAACAGAAGAGATGTATATACCGTGTTAATAAATGGTAAGATACAACTATAAAAATGACAACTTTGCTCTTATTCATCTATATATTCAGCAAAACAAATTAAAATCGTAACAGGTTTAATGTAGTACTTGATACAATTATTTTAATATTTATACAAAGCATTGAGAAGTCTGGAATAGCCTAGTCAAGTTTGAAATAAAACAAAGTGAGGGGACTGGTCTTGCTGGATATTAGGTTTTATTTTAAAGCTATATTAATTAAGATGGCATGCTGTTCATGGATATAAATGAGACATTGACACACAGTAGAGATTCCAAAAATGGATTCACACAAGAAGGAACCATTACATACATGGAAATTGAATATATGACAAAGGTAGCAATGAAAAAGAATATTAAAAATAATCTGAGATAAGTGGTTATCTCTTGGGAACAAATTTTCAAAAGATTTTTATATCACACCATAAGCAAAATAAACCTCCAGTGCCTTAAAGACCTAAACATGAAAAATGAAATTAGAATTTTAAAAAGAGAACACAGGGAACATAGGCAAACATGAAAATTTTAAAAAGAGAACATAGGGAACATAGGGAAATATGACTCAGGATAGGGAAGGATTTCCTTGGCCAAAACACAAGTGCTAGCCTTAAAAGTTCAGAACAAGATTGTATATTAGATATCAAAACTTCTTTACTATAAACAAAGTGGAAAATTAGCCAGACTATGATTAACATCAGCAATACATATAAGGGACAAAGATTAATATCCAAAATATATAAAGTATCTCTAAAATAATTTAGAAATGGGCAACCAATAGGAAAAACATGAACAAAAACAAATGGACAACAATTCATAGGAAAGGGAACAAAATGACCAGTGAACATGAAAAAATGTTCACTGTAAATCAGAGACGGGCAAACGAAAACCACAATGCAGTATTATTTGTTCTAGTCAACTGTCTGCTTTCAGATTAATTTTCCTCTCTTCTCTTGCTCTTCTTTATGTTACACATAACTTTTTTAAGCTTCCAGGTAAGTTTAGCCAGTGGAAGGCACTGGGAGAAGATGGAAGGACAGGAAGAGGGAGATGCCAGGCATTTCTCCCCTTTTCACTTTGCTTCCTGTAGGATCTCTGGCAGTCTCCATGAGTCTCTGGAGGCTGATTCCAGCTCCCACCCCTTACACCTCTCACCCTCACCTCCTTGGTGTTAGTTTCAATCAGTTGGCCCTGGTTTTCAATCTCTGTTAATGCCACCTCCTCCACAGCCCTAGGGTCAAAGTGTCCTCCTACCATGGTGGATAGTACTGTGGATGTTGCTTCACTATTCAGTTTGGCTTCTCAGCTATTCCATCATCTGTCCAATCAATTACCTGTGTCAAATTTCCTCTGTTGAAAGACCTAGAATGCTCCTGGCTAAACTCTAACTGATATACCATTTTACACTCATTAGATTGACATACATTTAAATGACAATACTATATGCTGACAAAGATATGGAGCAATAGGACCTCTGTACGCAGCTGGTGGGAGTGGAAACTGATAAGGCCACTTTGGAAAGCAGTGAAATTTTAGTAAAATTGGACAAGAGTGTTTCCTGTGACCTGGCAATTCCAATTTCATATTTATGCACACATACCCAACCCACGCACCCTCTCACTTTCACAAGACAAGTAATTAACTCATTGCAGCATTATTTCTAAAAGCAAAGTTTATAAAACAACATAAATATCTATCAACCAGAAGGAAGTGTCATTAAAATATGGCATAGTGAAAGAATGAAATACTATTGAGCAGTTAAAAAGTATCAACTAGAGCTTCCTTGTCAACATGGATAAATCTCAAACAATGCTGAATAAAAAAAGAACATAGAATGATGCACATACAGTACAATGCCATTTATACACAGTGATTTTTAAAACAACAATTCTTTATATTCTTTAAGGACACATATATATGTAGTAAAATTATAAAAAATATACATACATAGAAATAATTAACGCCAGATTCAGGATAACTGCTGCCTCTGGAAGGAGGGAGAGGAATGGGATTGGAGAGTGATGTACATGGAAATTTAAAGTATCTGTAACGTTTTATTTCTTAAAAATATCCTATGCAAATTTGGTAGAAATCATACTTGATAAAACTGGGTGGAAGACACAAAGGCATTTGCTATGTAATTTACTATACTCTTCTGTGTCATTGATATATTTCATTTAATTTTTTAAAAGAGCTTATCTCTCTAAGTAGCCATTATTAATGTAGAAGAGACAATAATAGGTACCTAACCATGACCCCCAAAGTTATTTGGAGCAGAAACTGTTGGAGAATTGACAAAAGACTCTCTATAAAACCAACCTAATTTCCTTCAAAAGGAAGGTCATATATTACCCACGCTCACCCCCATCCATCCTCAAAATAACACACTTTTTTAATGTTCATCATCATCAACCATGTCAGCCTGTTGAGACCTATTCCTGAATGAATACTGCTTCAAAACACTCTCAACTATTTTCTAAAACATTGTCTATCACTGCTGGCCTTCCTCTGTCCACTACAGTGTATCTGTCTTCTTGATGTGTAGTTCATCTGCCTCAGTTGAAGTATCTAGCCATTAGCATTTACCCTGTTTCTCGTTTGTTCTTGGGCTCTAGCCTAGCTGCGTGGCTTTATTGCATTTGTTTTTGCCCTTCTTTATTGGTTATCGAAGCCCTTATTTACAGGCCAGGGCTCGTGTATTTTCACAGTTCTTGTCACTTCACTGCAATCTGTGTCTAGTTTATTAATCCTGGACCAGTTGCAGTTGCATGGAGCTTCTTTGCATCTTCAGGAATCCCAGGGTCCCTCTTATCTCTGAGCACATGCACATGACCCTTCTTGGTGTAGAACACTCCTATTCCCTACCCCTCACTTTTCCTGCTGATCTCTTATTCCCTTAAACCCCAGCTTAATCCCTTCCTTCTGGAAACCTTCCCAGATCCTTGAGACTGGCACCCTCTACTTACCCTCCTATTACATCCAGCACATAATATCGTAATCACTCTCTCCCACCCACCAAACTGAAGCTCGATTCAGCCAGGGAAAGTGGCTGTATCATTTGTCATTCACTAACTGTCAAGCACAAAGCCTGGCATTTAGTAGACATTCAATAAACATTTCATGAATAAATGAGGGAAAATCAAGTCAGACTAAGAGTCTACCCAGCGAATTATTTCTTTTCTGATGAGGAGTATAGTTTGCATCCACAAAATTAAGTCTCCTAAACAGCCTGCAGTTGCTCAGTAACTAATTCATTACAGTTCAATCTTTCAAGTATTTACCTCATTGTTTTGGTAGGACTTTTGCTTAAAAATTTTCATTAACTATTTCTGGAATAACAAATTCTATAAAGTTTCGTCATGTTATGCAAAGTTTTAGTTCTTTTGTTTGAACGTTCTTCTTAAAGCCTGATGTCCTTAAAACTAAAATATTTACAATGATAATTTTTACCTCCTTTTTTCCAGGTGAAGTAAGACAGACAGCTTTTTTTTATTTCCACAGCACAACGAAGAAAGAAAGAACGGAGACTGGGGAGAAAACACGAGACCGAAGTAACAGCATTCGCGGAAGGTGAATAGTCAGCCCTCGCTGACACACACAAACCCTGGCATTTGCGCATTGGTGATAATCGTGGATTATTGCCCCATTCTATTAGCCTTTTAGGGATTTGCCTTTGCTGAATCTAAAACAACAACATGCAAATGCAAGTACAGAAAAGGGAATTCTGATGAACAGAGCCGGTTTGATAGCTTTCATAGCAGTTTAGGAGGTCTCTTTGGTTTGCCTTTGCAGCAGCAGCTGGAAGCATTACTTTTTTCAAATTATCAAAAGATATAATGGTGTAATGTGATCCAAAAGCAAGCAGAACTAGTAGTTATAGCAAGAGAAAAGCAATAAACAAGGGTATAAAACCAGTTATAATCTACTATAATTGTATCGATTTTTAACTTCATGAATATTTTATGGACTATATATGTATTTACACATATTAAGTATATTATAGATATATTTCATTTTGATATATAATATATATCTTTTTATATATTATATGTAAAGTTGTACATTTAAATATATGTGTATCATATATTTCTGAAATAAGTATATTTTGCATTTAGTCTTTGTTAGTTTATAAGCTGATTTTTCCTCAGGAAACTTTTCTTGACATTTCTGTAACAGATTTGTTTTTTTAACATTTTTAAGGGAACTTTAAGAAAAAGTTTTTGCTTAGCTTGAGGACAGACAATGTTCCAGGGTCCCATGTGTTGGTTTTATAAAAGGTTTAACAGTTTATGAGTAAAACAAATAGCATTTGTCCTGAACAGGCATTAGGAGATTCTTTGAAAATGCCCATCAGAGCATGCCAACCAATATGTTTCAGTATGCTTATTTCTGATTTAAGTACTGTTAATCCTTTACATCTTTCTTCTGAAGAGCTTTAAATTGTACTCTTAAGCAGGGCTTATTACTATGAATTTAAAGTAGACAAATAATGTTTATTTATTAAAAATGCAGCTGCTCATGCATGTGGCTAATGGCAGAATTGAGACCCTGGGTTTTGCAAGTTAGATTTAAGCAGAGTGTACCAGGCAAATATCTCCAGTGTCAATTTTTTTTTTTCCCTGAAGCCAATGCACTGATCTCAGAAAAACATATTATTATGAGACCCTGTCTCAAAGAAAAAAAAAGGTATGTGATTATAGAGGCTGAGAAATAAAACAAAAAGAAAAAAGAAAAAAAGAAGAAAAACATATTATTTAGAGTACGGCTCTGGCTAGCTGCAGACATAACTTTAGGTGGTGACAGCTAATATAATTTGTAGACCTAACTATCTAACTACTGTAAACCACACCCAATTGCCCCAACCCTTCACCCACTCACCTTCCAAAGATAATTCCCTGCCTTTTTATCATAAAAAACAAGCCAATATGTCTCCTTGCAAACTCATGTTTAAACTTATGAAGTTATGGCCTGTTTCTGGTATTGTCTTACACATAATTCAGTAAAAATAACTTGTAGGCTTGTTCTTAAGGTCTTAGTAGAACTATCTTGAAATTGTACGGCTTTTTAAATATCAGAAGTGGTACAATTAAGGGTACACAAGGTTAGGATCACAAGTTCTGAATCAGACAGCTCTTTGATTCAAACCTGTTTCACCAATTCTGAGCTGTGTGCCACTCACCAAGTTACACAAACTCTCTGTGCCCCAATTTCTGCATAAATAGAATGATAACAACAGTACTTTTGGCTTAGAGTTGTTGAGATCATTACACAAAAAAATCTATGTACGCTTTTAGCACAATGCGTGACACAGCTAAGATCCCAAATGTTAGCTGCTGTTGCCACTATTACTATTAATTTTGCATTATAGAGAATAGACTCTTTTTATTTTTCTCTGGTATTGACTGAGCACATTGAGGTGATCGAACTTGACACAGAGAAAAACAACCAAATACCATCTTATATTAATATGGTAGGTTCTAGTTAACAGCTTTGCTCTAACCTGAGCACATTTTGGGCCCTCTGAGGTTTTGCAAGCACAATGAAGTCATATTTCATCAGTCAGGTTTCTTAGTTGCAAGAAAAAAACAACACAAAAAATAAACTTTGGGTGATAGAAGTGAATCGGAATTTATGGGAAGAATGTTAGGGAGCTCATCGAGAATCTTGAGGAAAGCTTAGAGAACTAGGCTGCAAACACAGGGAAGCCAGGCAGGTGGGCTCCGGACTCGCATCATACCTCGGGATGCCCTATAGGAGCACGCTGCCCTTAACCCCTGGCCTATACCCCTGTGTCACGTCACTGTCCCCGGATTTTGGGCCACACCCTGCTGCCCCCGAAAATGGAGGCACTGCTTCTACTGCTACCAACAAGAATTCCCTCATGTTAATCATTCTTCATAGCTCTAGTGAACCTCTATTCGGGATTTTACTCTTCTGGGGTACCAACCAGGTGACCAGGGAATTGATGGTCATAAAATATACAAGCCACTCAACTGTTCCAATACAGCCCAAGGCTTTAGTGACTCCTGTGAGCAACAGTGACTCGCCAGCTGCACTTAAGAGGGATCACAGTTTTCACTGATCCCTGGAAAACTCCAGGGTACCCAAGTACCTCTTACCCTAAAAGTAAGAAAAAGTTTAAAATTTATTTTCTTAATTTATTATTGCTTTGTTTTATTTTGAGAGGAGGGCATTAAATAAGCAGTTTCATGGAAAATCCCAATAAACTCAAGGAAAGGGTCTTGAGGTCTAACAGATATTTCATTTTTCTGCCTTTCATTTTTACCCTTCATGAAACTGTATTTAAATATGCTTCCAAAAATATGCTTCTGATGCAGTGAGTAAATTTCTTCTTGTTTGTTTAGAGGAGAATAACAGGCATCACCTAGTTCATGTACTGAATTCTACAATTCTAGCAACTGTCACTGGCTTTCTTTATTGAAAATAATCAATGGCTTTGACAGATAGAAAGGGGAGGATATAGTGGCATATTTTGACGCATCTTGACAGCATGTCTCAGAATGGCTGTTGCTGTCAGTTTTTGCTCTTTGATATTTTTTTTTTCCTAACCAAGACCCAAAGGAAATTTCTTAGGGTCTTTAATACTGAAACTCCCCAAACATAAAGGGCAATGGATATCTAAAACTTGCCTGCTTTTCATCCACTGATGGATTTTGTATTTTAACTCTTCCTTTTAACCTGGTATGTTTTCCGTAGAGTTACAAAAACTTGGAAAGACTCATTTGGACTTAGATGCATGTTTCCTTGGCAATAAAAAAAAATGCTTAGATTGACAACTTTGCACCTGCCACACTTTACTCTTGGTTCTTTTATGTGATTCCAAGTAATTTTAAAAGTTTATTAATAGATATTATGAAATATTAAAATCCTCTGACCATTGCAGAGAGTTAAAGGGCAGGGGCGTTTTCATTATAATTCATTACACATAGCTAGAATTTCCATCATTATGGCTGTCTGAATCCGTACATTCTTTATTAGAATCACTATTATATAAAAGACTTTTCTTTTTGTATAGAAAAATGAGAGTCACATTGGCAACTTGTCCACACTTAACCTGTCCTCTCTCATCACAGCAGAAAATAATCTGTTGTGCTAAATAATTTGAAATACCATTTTATTAATAGATAATGAAAATGTGTAGCTAATGGGCCTCCTGAGACTTCGAGCTAAAGCCGCATGCTGTCATTTCAATGACTCCATCAGTGGAGGCAGTTGCCAATGCGGGGGAATGACTGAGTCTCAAACCGTAGGCAGGTAGAAGTTCGAGGACTGTGACTATCCTCCACATCGGGTTAGCTTGGGTTCCATGTGAGAGAGAGAAACCCTGGAACCGTAGTAGAGACTCCTGCCTCTCTGAGCTGCGACCACGGATGCGAGTCAATACCAGATGAGGAGAGAAAACAGAGCGACTTTCCAAGACCATGGTCACTGCTTCCAGCCTTTGCATGGGGTACACTGTCCATCTGGGTTGATGCAGTACCTCAGCTTCCTTGCTTAACACCTCCTGGTAACTTGCCTGACATCTCAAAGAGTTTCTTAAAATATTCTTAAGCCTTTGGCATCCCTTCCTGTCCTGGGCCTCATGAATTAAACATTTATCCAGTCAGCAGCTTTGGCAGAGAGGAAAAGCCAAGTTCCATCCATCAATGTCAAGAGCTGAGTTACCCAGTGATTGCAGATCCTTTAATAACTCTACTTTTCTTATGGTGATGTTGGTAAGTAGTCAAATGCTGCCAGCACCTGGTTTGTTGGTAAGTATTCATTTTCTAGCCTGGTAACATACCACCACCATGTGAAAATGGCAAAAGACCATGGTGTTTTGGTTTTTTTCATTTGCAATCTGTAGTAGTTTACCAGGGCTGCCGTAACAAAGTACCACAAACTGGGTGGCTTAAACAATAGAAATGTGTTGTCTCACAGTTCTAGAGGCTACCAGTCTGAGACTAGGGTGTTGGCAGGCTTGCTTCTTTCTGAGGCTGTGAGGAGAATCTGTTCCATGCCTCTCTCCTGGCTTTTGGTGGTTTGCTGGCAATCTTTGGTGTTCCTTGGCTCACAGAAGCATCACCCTGATTTCTGCCTTCATCTCCGCCTGGCCTTCTCTGTGTGCATCTCTGTGTCCAAATTTTCTCTTCTTATAAAGACACCAGCCATATTGGATTGAGGCACACTCTACTCCAGTGTGACCTCAGTTTAATCAATCACATCTACAATGACCTGATTTCCAAATAAGGTCACATTCTTAGGTACTAGGGGCTAGGACTTCAATATATGAATTTTTGGAGGACATAATTTTTTCACCTTTTCAAAGTGTTTTTTTTATTCAAAGTGCATTTCTTCTTAGTGCTGATTGCACAAAGAGCAACCAGACCTACTCATAAAAGACCAACAGGGACATGTTTTCCTTAAATAGGCCAAATATAACCTGGGCTTCATATGTAATCTGATTCACTTACCATATGAACCAATTTAATATTATACTGATTTAATAATGCCACTGTTTGGCATTTAATAAGTGAACCAATTTTCGTAGAAAGTATAAAGTTAATGCTATTGCCATTTTACGAATAGATTGTTCTAAATGACTACATTGAGAGTAAAGGGAAAAGAAGCTAAACGAAGTTTACCATATGGCACTTTAAAACTTCATACTTGATTATACAGGAAATATAATTTCTTCTCAAATTTCTATAGAAGAATTATTTAAAACGAACAAGTTGCCAGAGTTGGAGGTGAAGTAGTAAAAAAGGAATGCAAACACTAATGTTTTTATGAAAAGTC
The DNA here is from genome assembly GCA_963575035.1 of Avahi laniger. Taxonomy (NCBI): domain Eukaryota; kingdom Metazoa; phylum Chordata; class Mammalia; order Primates; family Indriidae; genus Avahi; species Avahi laniger. The sequence goes on along the minus strand of CAUYSK010108916.1, from coordinate 8,388 downwards.
ATAGGACCCAGAAAATTATTAATAATCCCAGATGGTTTTACTAGCTGCTGAACAAAGGTAGTGACATGATTTTAGACTTCCTTGTGGGCCAGGTCTCCTCAAAATACTCAAGTACACACAAGAAGAAAATATGTCTGCAATGAATACAGAGGAGACACCTTGATCCTAAAAAATGAAGCTGACTCACGGTGAAGACAATTTCACTCAGTATGTTTTCATTTTGTATTACCTAGGAAGAAAAATTTCCTAGTCTATTTAGAATAATAACAAACTTCTGCTAGACTCTTCCATAACATTAATCTCATAAACGTGGATTTTTTCCACGTATCTATTATACAAAGTAAATGTCTGTGGTGAGTATATTACTACGATTTGAAATGCATGAGCACCTGTGTATGAAGGCAAATATGATACAATTCAGTCCAATAAAACAATCAAATTGAAGGGAAAAAATATTGGAAAGCAACTGGCCACAGAGTTCACTTTTCATGGGGTCACGTTGTCTCAGTTGATATGTAGTCAGAAGCCCCCTCATTCTGCTCACCCTTTGGTTCTCAGGTAATGAGCACCTCTGTTACACACACACACACAACACACACGCCACAGGCTTTCCTTATAAAGAACACCAAATCCAAACAAATTGTTTTGACTAGCCTTAATTTCCATCATTTCTCCTCATTCCAACAAAGCTACTAGAAAAATAAAGCCCATCTACAACATAATTCCTTTCTATACCTGCCTGCCTTGTATTCTATTAATGAAACATCTTAAGAATTTGTATGATTGATAATTATGCCCTGAAGACCCATCAAGCAGTACCAGCTTGTAAAATCACTAGAGCCTTTTCAGACTGACCCCTCATGTCACCCACAGTGCTGTCAGTGTAAGCACAGAGAAAAGAATTTTTTTGTGGCTGGTTTTGTAATATTCTTTTAAGAAGAACAGAATCATCTGTTTTCAATATCATAAAACACTATTTCAGAGGGTTATTTGATTAACTCTCTCTCATTGAAAATCATATTTGATATAGATAACAGAATACACCTAAATACAAATGACATATTTGTCTCTTAGGGACATAATGCAGAAGGCAGTTCAATTCATCAACTATTTACAAAGATACTCTTTGCCTTTGCATGCTTGTTAATTAGATTCAAGTCATGCATCTGGGATGCCAAAAAGAACAATAAGAATAATCTTCATATAATGCTTGGGGACTAACCTCTTGCTCAGTTGGGGTTTCATTTCCAGATAACTTTTCTGATAATTGGGGACCTTTTTCTGAAGGACCTTCCTGTTTGCACTGTATTCAACATCGTGACATTTTTATGTAGCAGTTTTAGTGCGTCATTAACTTCACCACCACACAGTTTCCTCAGGAAGCAACAGCAGAGGCCCCAGTTCTTGGAATGTTCTCATTGAAAAGGAAAAGAAAAAAAAAGTTTGACTGCCTAAGCCCCACGTCCTAAGGATTGCTCTTGCTGTTCTACGGGAGACGGATGCAGCAGGGATTTTGCTAAGTCTTGTTACTAGTCCACTGCTTATAGCTCTCCGTTCTCCAGGAGCTGGATCAGGGTTTCTGGAGATTACAGAATTCCAATCATAAGCCATTATCCAGTGTCAGCGTGAGATGTGTCCCACTGCACATGCCGGGGGATGGGGGAAGGGACTCCCCAGGGTGGGCTTCTGAGAATTCTGAGAAGATAGCCTGTGTAGAAGTGTGAACTCCTCCCACGTTCAAAGGCCCCAGTGCCCTGAACCCAGGAGATGGACTCAGCCAACCAGGTCGCTCAAAACTCTGCTTGGAGACCAAGAAACAACTCAGGAATAGATACCCACCTTCCCAGAGAGTCTTCAATAAGGTCTGGAATGTGAATAAATTTTGCAGATAAAGACAATGACAAACACGAGCACAGAGAAGCCTCCACAGCTTACTGTTAACCACAATCAGATAGAGCATGTCAGGTCCCTGAAACATAAATACCTTTAAAAAAGCTAAATGCGCTCTTTTCAGCTTCTCCCAGATTCCTTCTGAGGCCAGGGAGAACAGGCCTACTGTCACGGCTGAGAAAATGTTATAATATGAATTGGAAGAAAGCCCAGATACAGGGAAAGGAAAGCATGCTGGTGAGGGTGGCCCGGTAGTGACTGGGTATAGGACTGTCAATCTTCCCTCCACACATCCAGAGTTCTGTGCACAGGGGCGGCTGTGAGAGAGCCTCGCTCTCTCCCACCTTGGGAGCTACACACGTGCTATTCCCTGTGCCTAAAACTCCATATTTCTGGCTCCTCCTCATGCATCAGATTGTAGCTTCAGTGTCAGCTCCTCAGAAGGACCTTTCCTGGTGATCCCACCAAAGCAGCTCCTCTCTCTTACTGCCTGTCCCAGCCACCCCACCCTCGCCCCGCACGGGTGCTCCCACATCCTCTGCTTGTCTTATTTATAATCTGCTTCTACACTGGGCCAAATGGCCCATGGAGGCAGGGATGGTGTCTTGGTTTCACCAGGACAATGCCTAGCATGCAGTAGATGTCCCAGAAAGGTTGGCTGAATGAATGTGTATTGGAACAGCATTGTCCAGTAGAACTTGCTGGAATAATGGAAATGTTCTATATTATACACTGTTCAAGATGGTCCCCACTAGCCACATGTGGCTCCTGAGCGCTTAAAATGTGGCTGGTGTGAATGAGAAACTAAATTTTAAATTAAATTTTTATTAATTAAAGTTTAAATCAAATAGCCACATGGAGCCATTGGCTGCCATTCTAGAAAGCATAGTTTTAGGACAACCCTCTCTGTCCTCAGAAAGGGACACAACTATTCCCAAAGAGCTAATCTGACTCAAAGAGGAGGAGCTACCCTGAGCCCAAGTTTGCTATTTTGTGAGCTACTTGACCATGCCTATGCAGGCCGGAAATTACCATTATCAATCTCTTTCCCTGGGTACAGAAGATGGCATATGTTATGAAACCAGATAATTTGGACCATATTCCCAATACAACAAGTTAATACTTTTCTCCTCCATTACATTGGTGATTTCTACATACACAGAAAATTCAAACATCTTAAAAAGAATAAAACAGGCAATAATTTACACTGTATTCCATGTATTTGTTTAACCAAAATATCAAAATGCCAGAATAGGTGTCTCCCCATTGATCCGATGGGCTGTGGCCGCTAGTCCAGCAGTATGTTTATCTCCAGGGGCCTGGCACAGCGCTGGCGTGGAGAAGGCACTCAGTAGATATTTTCTGAATGCGTAAATAAATACCATAAAGCCATTCTGTTCAGTTACTCAGGTTTACTTATTTTTCTTATTTTCTTTTCCCATTCATTGTATTTATTTTCTCAACTGAATAAATAAAAGTAGATGGACAGGGACAGGCATGTGGTAGGATGAAAGGACTTTGATTTCTCCCATATACTCAAGTTGTCCAGAGGAACCCAAGTGGTGGGTCATATCAACAGGCCCAGGCGAGCTCAGATTCTAACCATGTCCAAGCACCACAGGGGGTTGGCAGGAGAGCACAGAGAGCCCCCACTCATCCCCACTGGCCTCCCCTGGCCAGAGTTACTCGTACCCAGATACCAACAGAAACAGCCACTGGTTGACCCCAAAGTCTTATTCTCAAAACAGTACTACCACAGGAAAGCTGAGGAAGAAGAGCATAGAACATGATATAATTGGCAAATAAGAAACCAACCACTCTTTATAAGCCTGATCTGAATTCAGTCAAATTTTAGGTTTGCAGTTCTCTGTCTGTCTGTCTGTCTGTCTCTCTCTCTCTCAAAAAACCCAGGTCCCACCACCTCTTCTCACTTCTACAGCAGAGAATCTCAACAGCCTTTCTCTTTCCTTCATGCTCCTGTCTTGCAAGTGGATCCAAATAGAGTTTGTCCTCATTTGAAAGTGGCAGCCCCAGCAAATAATTTCCAGGAGAATTGACAAGCATGCTTTTCTTTTCTTTCTTCCTCTTTTCTCCCACCTTCCTCTCTCCCTACCTTTACCACCGCCTTCCCCCCGCCCCCATATAGTGAATCACAGACAGAATTTCCTCTTTTTGATCTAGTTAGAAAAATAGTCTCATTGTCTCAATATTGACAGCAGCTGCAGCTGGACTGCCCCAGGCCAGGAATCCTTTGTCTGAAACAAACAAACAAAAAGTCCCTCTCCCCATTTCCCTACTGAAGCCTGTCGCCTGCCTCTCAACTGGAAATCTAACCCACAGGCATTTCCATCGTAAGGTTTGTTTTTATAACTCATAGCAAAAGGCAAAAAGGAGCGTGGTTCTCTGGCTATAGGGCAGATTTCCCAGTGCCTAATTTGTTACGGATGACATTCCCGTTAATGCTCTTGCATTAAAACTGCATGTCCATATTGTAATTTCAACTTAATATCATATCATGGCACTTAATAAGAAAGAGTTATCAAAAACCATTACCAAAAAGACATTGCGGAACTTTATTCAACAAAGTTGTATATTGCCTTTTGGTCAGTGTTTCAAAATAGTTTCAGTAAGTTTATGTTGGAAGGAAGGAAGGCAGGGAGGGAGGGAAGAAGGAGAGAAGAAACATAGGGACTCTCAGACTAGAAACGGCTGAAAAAGAGAGAATAACAATATTTTTGTTCTCCATTTTGCAATTTATCATCCTTCCATTATGCACTGCACGGAGCATCATTTTTTTCCTTAAATGGGTTTTATATTAAATCTCTTGTTCTACTGGATCAGATACTGCTATATAGCTACCAACTCAAGAATCTATTGTGCCTAAGAAGCATGTTTGGGAAAACAGATGTTAACACAGAGGCTAAATGGCAGATTTCCACAAAGCACAAAGCAAGGTTTAATCCAACCTCTCTGGTAGCCATACCTGGTATCAGAGCATATGTGACACCACATCCAGGAAGATACTAATTTCAAATGTGACAAGAGAGTCCTAAAGATCATACACAGAAATTATTTGCCTGTTTTTATGGTTAATCATAAATAGGAGAAAGAGATCAAACATGCCAGCTTTTAGCCACACGTTAGGCACTCATTTTACAGAAAACAGCAGATATGCAAAACACAATTCTTCCACTCTGATTTTAGAAAAGATAATGAATGCATCATAGGAAATACAGCATTCAACAACTTCCCTCTTACATGGTAAGGGCATTCTCCAAGATCACGGCCAGCATCTTCTCCTAGACTTGGTTGGAATTGGATAATGGGCATTTATAAATCCTTCAGAGTTTTTTGGTTAAAAAGGAGAGAGCAATTCTTTGCATAGCAGAAGGTGGTTTTCACTCTTCCCAATTCTCTGACCCAGCAAAAATTACTGTCAACTATCTGCCCAGTTGAGGGATATCGATTCTCCTGTTGCCATGGAAACACATTAGTTGTCAGGTCTGTGTGACTCTTAGACTCAGTGCCTAATCTTTTCCTCCTGGTTTTTGGATTTTGACACTTTCTAAGCCTCAGTTTATTTCATGGGACCTGCACATTTTACTTTTATACTAAGGAGCTACTAAAAACGTAGTCATCGGAAGAATAGATCACAGAGGTAAAAATCGGTGTGCTGTCAGACTACCAGAGATGAAAAAGAGCAAGAGAAAAGTGGGAGGCACAGGCTCCGCTTGCTGCTCTTCCAATATTGGGGAAAATCAAAACAGTTTTTGCCATCTGTCACATACCACGGTGTGAAAATTATGGAGCTGTTCGTTTCGACATCTGAGGAACATTCTGCCACAGTGATTAGATCACAATAAGATTACCTAGTCACTAAAGGTTTGGATCAATGCACTTTAATATTTCTCTTCTCAGAGAATCTCTGTCTTAACTTATTTTTCAGTGCAGATGTCTGCTGAGTAGTTCACTTAGAGATAAATATTTCAGCCAGGTGAAGTACTTGGGATGGAAGTCAAAGTACCATTGATGACTTACTTTAATTTTAAAAAGTAAGGGGGGAAAAAAAAATCTTAAAGGATTACTGTCCAGGACAAAGCATTACTCTAGAGCAGCAGTTCTCAAAGTGTGGTCTACAGAACCCTAGTGGGGGTAGGGGAGGCTAGAGGGGTCCAATGAGTCTTTTTGGGAAACCAATAGGTCAAAGACTAGATTATGATAAACCAAAGAAATTATTGCCTTTTTCACCCCGTTGACCTTTACACTGTTGATGCAAAAGTTGTCTGATAAAACTGCTAAGTGGCTTAGCACGAATCAGGACAGAGATAGAGAGAGGGGAAGGAGGAGGGAAGAGGAACAGGGGGAGAAAGAGGAGGAGAGAGAGAAATGTCCTTGATGAGGACATTAAAAAATTAACTTTATTAAATCTTGGCCCTTGAGTACAAGTCTCTTTAATATTCCATGTGATAAAATGGGAAAGTTGTATAAAACTCTTCTGTTGTGTACTGAAGTAGGGTGGCTATCTTAAAGAAAAGCACTTGCGTGATTGAGTGCAGAGCTGAACTAACCACTTTTTTTAATGGAATAACTTTTACTCGATAATGGAAATGTCCAAGGCACTGAGACTACAAATCAAGGACCTAGGCACAGAGGGAAATAAGTGTTTGAATAGCCCTTGGAAAGAACTAACTAAACAATTGCTTCATGATCGGGTCCTAAGCTCTTATCCCAAAGTTTAGACAACAAAATTCCAGAGCAAAGGAAAGACAGCCCATATTTAATCCTAAGACATAGTTCTGTTTTCCTAGTTAAGACATATTTCTCTCTTCATTTTCATTTTAACAGATTTTTGTCTAATATGTCTTTCCATCCTACCTTAATATGGAACATTTCATTCCACATTAACGTTGACAAGATGATTTGGAATCACCAGAGAATTTCACCAAATAGATTTTTATCAAGACAGAAGGCAAGACAAAAGAGGTGACATGTTTTACCTTTTAATGAACGCTATTCCCAATATCTATGATAAAAGAGTAAAATTCTGCTGCCTATGTGTCTTATGCTATTTGAATAAAAATGACAAGTCCTAATATCACTAATGCACGACTAATGGTATACTAGGGAATATGATACCATGTTTCCAGCAGAGATTGGCATCCTCAGCCAATGTAACCATTCCAGATCACAGATTAAGACCCAGATCACACTGATATCAGGGAAATTTTGAGAGGCAATACATCTTGCAACACTTAGAAGTCAGTGATTTAAACCTGCAAAAGCATAAAATCTTATTCCGTAAACAGCATTTATCATCCTGAGAATGCGTGAAACCAAATAAGTGAAAATAAGAACTCTGCTTCCCATATATGTTTTTCAGAATAAATAAAATAATAAGCACTCTTCAGCATGGACTGTTTTTATAGCCTACATCATCCAATCTTGGGAAGACTAGATTCTGGGTTTCCCCTTCAGTAAATGTAAACAAAGTTCATTTGTTATTTACCTGACTCCACGGTCTTCCAAGCAGCTTGGCATTGGACCTGCCATCGGATCTTCCAATCATAGAACTAAAAAATATAATGATTATTACAATCTGACCTGGAGCCCTTCTATACTTCCCCATAAACTCATAAACTTTGCCTCTTCACTTCTGAAATTAACAGCAGCTTCAGGAAAAGGGATGAGGGATGAGGCCACATGATAATCTCAAGAAATTACACTCTGGAGCTCACCTTTGTGCAGGCTCATTTTCTCTTTCACAAGCTACAAAAACATCTATGCCTACTTTATGATGGCAGTGCCAGGGTACTTTTTCTTTTTAAAAATACAAATCAATTTTATTGCACAAAATTAAGGCTTTCACATTTTTAAGTCCACTAAGGATAAAAATAACAGAAACAAAAATCTCTAAAGAACCTTATTTCAAATCCTTCAACAAAATATGTTAAATGTTTAGTTTCACTATTCCTCCCTTCCCAATTAGCCAAGTAACCTGACCAAATGTTATAAAAAGAAACACTATAAATAATATCGAGTCTTTAAAAGGAGGATATCTATAGTTTATTTCTTGGCTTGATGAACTTCATGTCATGGGGTGGTGTGACCCTAGATCCCTGGGAAGATCTAACCAGCCCACCTGGCCTCTCCAGCCAATCCACCATTTTTAAATTCAACAAAAGCAATATCATGTCTCCCAGGCACCAAACACAGTTCCTTGAAATCAGAGAATTGAGTAGCTGGTGTCATCATCCCTTTAGTTTCCTCTAGTAAGTTTTTTTTTTGTTTTTTTTTGTTTGTTTGTTTTGAGACAGAGTCTCACTGTGTTGCCTGCGCTAGAGGGCCGTGGCGTCATCTTAGCTCACAGCAACCTCAAACTCCAGGGCTTAAGCGATCCTCCTGCCTCAGCCTCCCGAGTAGCTGGGACTACAGGCATGCGCCATCATGCCTGGCTAGTTTTTTCTATATGTTTTTAGTTGTCCAATTAATTTCTTTCTA
>CAUYSK010108915.1:0-23577 GCA_963575035.1 Avahi laniger | reverse complement strand
AATTATCTTGTCTATTTTACTGTGCAGACTGAGTGATGCTCTCATTGACCAGAGCATCAGTCAGTGTTCTTAGCTGTAAACAACAGAAGCTGGCTCTGGCTAAATTAAGCAGAAAGAGGATTTTTTTTTTTTTTTTTTTTTTTGAGACAGAGTCTCACTGTGTTGTCTGGGCTAGAGTGAGTGCCGTGCCATCAGCCTAGCTCACAGCAACCTCAAACTCCTGGGCTCAAGCAATCCTTCTGCCTTAGCCTCCCGAGTAGCTGGGACTACAGGCATGTGCCACCATGCCCGGCTAATTTTTTCTATATATTTTTATTTTTCCAGCTAATTTCTTTCAATTTTTAGTAGAGACGGGGTCTCGCTCTTGATCAGGCTGGTCTCAAACTCCTGACCTCGAGAGATCCTCCCATCTCGGCCTCCCAGTGCTAGGATTACAGGCGTGAGCCACCATGCCTGGCCAGAAAGAGAATTTATTAAAAGGATATCATGCGACTCCAATGTGGATGGTTAGGCTAGAAAATTAGACAAATTTATTCATAAAACAGACAAAACCAAGAGAACCTGGTAAGCTGGAAATATGGCCAAGGTCCTACCTAAAACAGTCTGGAAAAGATACCACTGTTGATGCTGCTATTGCTGCCACCAACCACTAGCTTCTATATGCCATCAATCAAATGAACTTGAGTTTCATTTCTTGCATCTTCATCATTCCCTATGACAAACAACTTGCAAGCTCTACGTTAACTCCTTCCCTCATCATTAACTTCGCCTCCTGGAATCTAGACTGACGTTTTGCCTTGCTGTGAGCAATACAAGTGGGAGTAACATTGTGTAATTTCTGAGGAATCCTTGCAGCTTCCCCAAGAACATTCCTTCTTAGAATCCACCGGCCTGTCAGGCCGTGAGGAAACCCAAGCTGGCCTGGGGAGAGTGAGAGGCTCAGGCAGCCCCAGACAGGCCAGCCTCAGTCAACAGCACTAAAGCCACACGCAGTAGAGATGAGCCATCCCCACCAAGCCCCGCCTGACTTACAGGGCTGTGGACAGGAGAATGGTGGTGGTGTTGTAAGCCACTAAGCTTATCTACACTGCAATAGATAACCGAGATACTTCCTTAAGGATCAAACTCCTGGACAGAATAATCAATTGGCCACGCCTGCATCTGTGCCGTGGCTGCTGGGGAGCCGGGAACGGACATTTCAGCTTCAGCAGGGGGGCATGTCCTGCAGCAAGTTCCCAAGTAAGAAATGCCCCAAGCAGAAGTAGGAGGTTCAGATGCTGAGGAGACAAAAACAAAACAAAGCAAAACAAAAAAATCTGTTAAACTCAGTACCTGCCTCTCATCTGCATTTGCATATCTACCCTTTATATATTGATGTTATTCTACAAATATTGATCATTATGTTCCCTTTCCAAGAAAGAAATATATTTCTTACTTCCACTTTATATCTTATTGTGTTTGTGGGACTTTCTAAAAAATGAATCATTTCAATAGAAACACGTTAAAGTTAACTGGATTTAGGAAGTTTCACAGTTCCTGCCTTCGAGGTAGCTAGTGACACTCCATGATATTCCAGAAAAAATACCCACAAGAGAATGCTTCCTGGCAGAGGAAGCGTCTCTCACAACCCAGACATGCTGGGCCCACAAACTGGGAAGAAAATATTCTATTAACTTTAAAGAAAGATCTACCGTAAACTGGGAAGCCTCCCTGAACCATTTCTGTAGATTCGTAACTGACTTTCCTGGCCTAGACTCTGCCTCATTCATCCCACCCTCCTCCTGCTGCCTGTGATGGCTCCGATCATGCCACTGCCACTGCGCTGCCTAAACCCCCCCATCAGGTTAAGTCCAGAGTCCTTAGTGATGGTGAGCACGGGCCGTCATCACGTGGCTCCTGCTTTACCCTTTCTTCTCCCAACACCTCCCCAGAGCCAGCATTACTTATCAGCCATCAAAGTCCCTCGAAGTTACCTGTACCCACCACATCTTCACTGACCCTTGTCTTGGCACATGCTGTTCCCCCTGCATGGATGTTCGTCTCCACCTCACTTCCCACCCACCACTGCCTGCCTGGTGGCCTCTTACTCTTCCTTCACAATTCAGCAACTAGAGAACCACTAAGAAAGTCACATATGTATCTGTATATAGGGGTGTGTGTGTATATACATATTGTGTGTATATATAGTAAAAAGAAGAGAAACTATAATGATATGATAAAAAAATTATTTAAACCAAAAGAAAATAAAGAAGGAACAGAAAAACAACAAAGACAATGAAAATGTATGTCCACACAAAAACTTGTGCATGAATGTTCATAGCAGTATTTCCATAACAGTCAAAAAGTAGAAAGAGCCCAAATGGCCATCAACTGATGAATGGGTAAACAAAATGTGATATACCCGTACAGTGGAATATTATTCTGCAGTAAAAGGGAATGAAATACTGATTTCTGCAACAGAAATGGATGAACCTAGAAAACATCATGCAAAATAAAAGCAAGATACAAGAGACCATATATCGTACGATTCTATCCACACAAAATGTCCAAGAGAGGTGAATCTATACAGACAGAAAGTGAATTCATGGTTGCCCAGGGCTTGGGGAGGGGGAGGATTGGATGAAAATATGGAATGACTTAATGGACACAAGATTTCTCTTTGGGGTGATGAAAATGTTCCAGAATTGATTATGGTGACGGTTGCACTATGGTGAATATATTAAAATCCCCTAAATGATATAGTTTAAATGGGTGAATTATACAGTGAGTTATATCCCAATAAAGCCAATATTGAATTTTGAAAATTTAGAATTAAAAAAAAAGTCAGCTAAATGACTGCCTACTCGGAGGTTTTCCCTGACTTCCCCAATTAGAAGACACACACACACACACACACACACACACACACACACAATCTCAAGTAAACGTAGACGGCACATCACAAGGGCATATGTAATCACTGTAACAACAATTTTTCCTTCAGTAAATTCCATAACAAAATTTGGCATGCCATTTTAAGAAGAATTTTATTATGGAAAATATCATATATATGCAAAAGTAGGGAGCAGTGAGTCCCCATGTCCCCAGGACTCAGCCCATGGTTTCCCCCTCTTATGTGCCCCATTATTTTCAGCAAGCCACTTTGCACATCCCAATGTTCTTAATCCCAGGGAACCTAGAAAATATAAATCCATGGCTGTCTAATAGTAATTTAACATTTATTAACTGATTGATATGCCAGTAATTATTCTAAAACTCTTGTTAAGAATTAGCTCATTTAATCCTCCAAAGAACTCTAAGAGGTAATATTATTCTACCCATTTTACAATGAGGAAATTGAAGCTTTGAGGTGAAATTACTTCCCCAAAAGCTAGGAAATGGAAGAATGGGATTTCAAACTTAGGTTACTGTCCCCATCATATTTACTTGGCTCAGAAAAAAAAAAATAGTATATCCCAACTAAAATAATCATTTAACTTAGAAGCTCAAAGGATGGCATTTTCCTTCCTAGAGTTAAGGTCAAGAAGGTTGTCTGCTTGAAGAGCAGGTGAAGATCTCAGTTCAAACTGGGGCTACTGATGGAACCCCTGGTAGCTCTCCATTTGACCCAACTCTCTGTGGCTTCTAGGAAATGTCTTAAGACCACAGAACTCCAGGCTTACTCCAAGAAATCAGAGGAGCCTTAAATAAGCCAGAACAAGGGCGATGGCAGAGTTCCCCCTGAATGCTAGATCTGTCCAATATTCTGTTACTCGCCACGTGTGGTTGTTGAGCTCTTGGAATGTGGCTGGTCCAAGATGAGATGTACTGAAGTGAATACACATAGTATTTTGAAGACCTAGTACAAAAAAAGAATGTGAAATACTAATCATGTGTCAAAATAGTAATATTTTAGGTATTTTGGGTTAAATGTTTTATTAAAATTAATTTCACCTGTTTCTTTCAACCTTTTTAGTGTGGTGACTAGAATATTTAAAATTATATTACGTGGCTCGCCTTTCTACTGGGCAGTGCTGTTCTTGCCCATACCTGTGCCGCTCTGGGTGCCAGCTCCCTGCAGCTCTCACCTTGCGAGTGCTTCTCACAGGTTCACAGAGAACGCAGGAGGCAGCGTCACCCGCACAGAGGAATAGGGTGAAGTGCAGCTAAGCTCAGCAATCAGCTCTGGAACCTTCAGAACTCATCAGCGACCAGAGACTGGCCTCACCCTCCCCTAAGAACAGCTTCTGAAATCAAATGAGCATGAACATCACTCTCCTATTTGAAACTCAGGTTGAGATACCCCTGAACTTGGGAACTCTCTCAAAATGTCATGCTGTCATCAGGGGGACATTCAAAAATCTTATTGTCACTGGGTTGGGGTTGACAGAGATGCACACAGCCAGGACTTCAGCTCCCTGAGACAGATCTGCTTCCTCTCCCACTTTGCTACTGAGCAGTGATGGTCCTCAGTGATATGACACAACAGGATGGGGAAAAATAAATGAACTGAATTTATTTTATTCATCAGCCTGGGTAATGCACTGTCCACAGACACTGGGGTTGCCTTTCCAGATAAGACTTTTCCTTCTCTCTGGAATCATCCTCCACTCCACTGCCCACGTTAACCATCACACCCCATCTCTCTCAAAGCACCACGACAGATGTTTATTTGCTGAGCCCAGCTTGAGCACATCTGAATGCTAGGCTATATTGGAGTGTTTTGCTGCCCTGCAATACAACTCAGTTATTAAAAAAGCAAAGGCACTGCACCCATGTTAAAAAAACCTCATCTGATTACTGGGTTAGTAGAGTGAAGGCTGATGCAATCTAAAATCTGGTTGCAACAGCTGCTAGGTATGACAGGAAGTGAGCAAAGTCAGGCATTTGAGAAGAAAGTCACAAGGAATGGTTGTCATGGCACCAATGAAGTCTGAGGCTGGAGCCACATCACAGGGTATCTGGGACTTGACTGCCCCACCCCAGTGCCCAGTACACAGCAAGTGCTCAGTGCCAGTTAGTTAGACGGGGTGGAAGAGTTGAATGCAGAATGCTCAGGCCCTCTGGATCCTGGGGTCAGCCACATCTTCAGAAAGAGATGCTGCCCCTGACATCAGGAGTTGGCCTGTCAGTCAGGCCTTGGTGTTGCTACAGGCCGGCCTGCCACGCACAGCTAGTCCATGGTGTTCTCCTGTTGAACACAAACAATTTCACAAAATATCAACTTCAGACAAGGCCACTGTGACCGTCACGAAGGTGAAAACAAGACCATAATCACAGACAAAATATAAACATCATCCGAGTCACAAAAATTACCAAGCATCATTAATGAGTAACTGCTGCTTCTTTAACAATGCCAGCCTTGGTCGCACTCCATTCTTCCTACCTTCTGGGTAATTATTAAGTTACCCAATCATAGAATCACTCCTGCATCCTGACAGCATCCAATCCAGAGCAAAGCCCCACTGCCTCGAACCCAAACCCTCTAAGTCCTAACACTCCAGAGACCCACAGCTCCCTGTGGCCTGTGATTTTCGTTTCAGTGGGTCAGTAAATCCAGCCTTGTTCAACTGTGTGCTCCTAAATGGTCTTTGGCTAAAGGGAATTAACAATCCTTAGTCATAAATGCCCCTTCCCAGGCTAGCAATGCCTATGGCTGCCATTGTGCCTAAATCGCAGGGAGAAAGGGGGAAAGGAAATAGGCACAGCAGAGATCAATGGTTGTCCAGCTTCGTTCCAGAGTGACAAATAAGGGTGACTTCTACAAAGGGCACGTTTCTGCGGCCCACACTGGGCCACCCCAGGCCCTCCCACTAAAGAAAGCTCATCAGAATACAGAAGTTGATTAGTAGAGGATTAACCATGAGCCTAGGAATGCATGCATGCATACACACTCATACACACACAAAATAAATCATTCACTAACTTCAGGACTTTAACAAATTACTTGTGACTCAAGTTCCAACAGATGGACACAACTAAGCCCTATAACCACCTTGAAGTAGGAGCAAGGCCTAGAGCCAGAGAAGTCTGGCCTGCTTGCCAGTGTGAGACCGAGTTACTTGAACTGAGCCTCAGCTTCTCATTCTGCAAATTAAGAGAACACCGTAAGGTTGCCGTGCGTTTACAAAGGCCCAGAATAGTGCCTGCCACACAGTAAATGTTCAAATATGATAGTTCACCCCTTCTCCCTCACTTTAAAAGGTTGAAACTACTGAAATAGTATATTAAAAATAACACATTAAATAAAGTCCCTTTCCTCAAATAAAAGGTAGCTTCTTGAAGAGTACTCTAAAATTAGCTTTTCTTTGAAACTCACCTGTATCCATTGGAATTTCCCACACAAAGTTACAATATGGCATCCCTGGCACTCCTTAAGGCCAACGTAAGAGTATCCTCCCGGAGACTACAAAACCCCCCACCTGAAGACCAGGGGCTCCAAGCTGGTTTGGTCACTATCCAGCTTTGCATCTGTGACCAAGTGACTTACCCTATTCAGGCCTCTCTGCCACAAACTGGCACCGTATTTAACTTTAGCTAAAAATGCTTTGATGGGAGACAAAGCTAGCAGTGACAATAGGTAGGAAGCTCTCACCAGTTACCCGATTACCTCTGCCCCACTGTGGCATCCTGTCGACTTGCCCATGGGCTCACAAGGCTGGAGACACCTGGAGCCAGAAGGATCTTCTTCACCTGTGTCCCATCCTCCTCCTCCCACCAGTGGCCGCCAGGAACTGGCCCATGATGGGAGCTCAGAAACGGTCAGATAAATAAATGAAGAGCATAAAACTTTGTGAGAGGCTCTAGCCGAAACCAAGTCGAATATATTTTATTCAAATCCAAGTGATTTTTTTCTCTGATGTCTCCCAGAAGTGTGACAGCTTCTCTTGGTTATAAACCTTTGCCAACACCAACCCCGTAGCTCACCCTGTGCCCCAGATTGATCACATGTAACTAGCATGTGGATCATGCGGAAGAAAACTGTTTTTTCCATCCAACTTATCACCAGCAAGATCACATTTAAAAATAATTTTAATGAAGAATCTTCAATCAAAATTTACCTCTAGAACAAATTACTGTATACTTTACGCACAGCAGGTGTTTGTTTTCTTCAAGAGATGAAAAACCTACCATCAACATCCAAAGGAACTGCGGTTCAGTCACAGGTGTGAATGCCTGTGAAACCCACAAAAAATTTACATGTGATGTGGAGCATGCAGGTGTTTTTCTGAAATTTGGTTCAACTTTGTTGTTTATCTTTATTCCTAAATGTAATCCATGCCATAGGAGCTTTGAAGGATTATTTCAAAAATTAGTTCTATCAAATTTCTCCGCTAAGATCTCTAGTGCCCGTTCTGTACTAAAATTATCACCCAACCCGTTAGTCTTAAAGAAAACTAAAGCACTCCTAACTATAGGTTTCCTGACAATGTGAAGCAATTATTTTTAAAAAGCACCCTGAGAGTTAAAAAGGAGGAATTGAGAAAGAAATAAAAAGCCTCTTTAATGCTCAGTCCTGATTAACTTTTATTCTGCACCTTGATTTAATAGGAATTTAGATGCCAACAGGTTTGAAAGTTATATCCCAGCTTCAAAAGAGAGGGCAAGCTGTGGGAAATGATTGTTCAAGTATTGTACAAAGCTAGCACAGGGGAAATCAGGACTCTCAGCATAAAGACCTTTTAACAACAGGATGGATGCCTTTGCATCTCATCTAGAACCATCTCTGAGCTGGTCACAGCCTTTCCTTTCCCTGTGAGGCTGTTTTCTGGGCAGTTCACTGCTTATTAGGCAGACTGTCTAAAGATTACAGGGTGGGGGTGATAAAGAGGAAATGCAGGTATGTTTTACTGCATATCAACTTCCATGACTAAAAAAAGGTTTGATTAATATGAAATTTGGGGATCTGTGACTTTTGCTCAGCTGTATTAGCCTCCATTAACAAAGAAAATTTGAGGCGGCAAAAAAAAAAAAAATTTAATACCTAGCTTGACAAAGGTCTCTAGCATACTTCCTTAGATAACTGACCTATCTGGAAGATAGCTCTCCCAGAAATAAAGCAAGTATTTGCCTATTCTTTGCTTCAATATGTCTTGAGTGAATTCTACCCCTTAGCAAAGATGTGATTGATGTAAAGTGAGTGAGCAAAACGGATTCCCATGGTACTTCAAATTCTGCAGTAAAGACAAAGAGTCAAAATGGCACCACACTGTTTTATTTCAATCTGCAAACAATATAAAGAGGTGATGACTTCTGATGCCAAACCATGCAAGTAATAATAAAAGAACACGAAAAATATTAACAACGAAATCATTAAAGAAACAAATATTTCACATTTCACGTCAGTGCTTTGGCAGTATTGGCAAGCATTTCTGGCCAACTGCTTACAACAGCAGGCATCTGGAGAAACCCTTCGATCTTAGTAAAAGTACAACTGCATTTTCTTCCTGAAAGCTAACATTCCAAGTAACTCCACACCACACTGTTCTACCCAGCAGACTTCTGTAAACCTGATCTTAAGATATAACTAGGTATTGTGCGTGCTTACAATGAAAACTAACTGAAAACAAAACAGACAGTGGCAGACAAGTAAACAAAGTTTCCAGTAAGGCATCAGGAGATCACTGCTGGCTGGGCCCTTCATTTTACCAACTTAAAGAAAGGTTTTGATTTTTATTTCTCAGCAAATCCAATATTCAGAAGCTTAACCAGCAGGCTCAAGTCAAAGGTTTTAAAGACCATTCCCCCTATTCATCTCCTTTTTTTGGTAAATGTTTCATATAAAACATGAAATCAAGTTCTACTTTATAAAAAAACAATATTGTAATAGTAAAAATATATGTTTATATTTCTCTTGTTAAAAAGACATTTAATAACAATACTTCAGAAGACCGGATTTAAACACCCCCCACCCCCCACCCTGCTAGTTGTGCACCCTGGCACAGAAACATTAAGGCAAAGGCTCCTGGAGAGGTCTGTCCACCCTGGCTGTGAGCTGGAGACTCAAGGTGAACACACTCTGTTCCTTGCAGGGTCAACAGAAAGGCTTCTCCCTCATGTTCACTGAGCCATCCTGCATCCCGAAGTAGACTCTCTCAGCCATGTTGATGAACAGGCCTGTGTCCACCACACCTGCAGGACAAAGGACAGAAACAAGCACTAAGTTTACACCAAGGCCAAAACAGAATCAAGCATTGTAGGGTCACTGTAATACAACTGCCGTAAACAACACTGCACAAATAACAAACCTAAAGCCTTCCTCTCCCACATAGCAATGAAAAGAGATTCTGATTATTTCTTCTTGTCACCTCTGTCTCCCCTCCCACCTTGGCTTTCCTTCTGTACTCAAACATGCCAAGCTTCATTCTGCCTCAGGGCCTTTGCTCATGCTGTTCCTTGCCTGGACTAGTCATCATCAAGCACTTCAAAGGGTTGGCTCTTCTACATCCTTCAGACATACCAGATGGCAAGTCATCTTCTAAAGAGACTCTCCGTAATTACTCTAAGCACCTCCCCTCCCCATTATTTTCAATCACCCAGCCTCAGAAGATTTCCTTACAGAGACGGAGGAGATATTTGCAAAACATATATCTGTCAAAAGACCACATCAAAAAATATAACGACTCTTCAAATCATTACGAAAAAGACAACAAAATAGAAAAATGGGCAAAAGACTTGAACAGGTACTTCACAAAAGAAACTATCCAAAATGGCCAAAAACATTTTTTTAAAAAAAGTGTGCAAATTCATTAGTCAAAAGGAAATGGAAGTGCTCGCTTCGGCAGCACATATACTAAAATTGGAACGACACAGAGAAGATTAGCAGGGCCCCTACACAAGGATGACACGCAAATTCATGAAGCGTTCCATATTTTAAAAATAAATAAATAAAATTTAAAAAAAAGGGGAATGCAAATTAAAACTACAAGCTATCACTACACACTCATCAGAATTGAGTGTAATAAAGCTTGGCTAGGATGCAAAGACATTTACACATTGATGGTGAGAGTCAACTGGTTCCAAAACCACTTTGGAAAATGTCTGTGAGCACATCTTATAAAGCCTAACATATTCATACCTGACCACTAGCAACTCCAGACACACAATTGTTAGTCATACATATGGTCAGCAAGATATGTATAAAATATACATAGCAGCACTCTTCCTAACAGCTAAAAACAGAATACCCAAATGCCCAGCAAAAGTAGAATGGATATATAAACATTTTTTTCACACACAAAGTCAACAATGGTACACTATTCAGGAATGAGAATTAACAACTACATGAGACGTCTATCAAAAATATTTACACACACACACACACACACACACTACAGTGAGATAACACTGATGAGCCTGGAGTGCTGGTACAAGGGTAAATTGGTACAATCTGTGCAGAGCAATTTGGCACCTTCTAGCAAAAATCACAGATACAATTATCCTTTCATTCAGTAATTCTCTTCTAGCAAAGGATTAGAAACATAAATGATGATCTAGTTAAGTAAATCATATTACATGGCCATAAAATGAAATACACACAGTTCTTTAGGGAAAAAAAAAAAAAACAATGAGAAAGCTCTTTTGTGAACCAACATGTAATAATCTCCAAGATGGGAAAAAGCCCAAAACAGAACACTCACATAGTATGCTGTCAATTGTGTAAAAAGGAGTGGGGTGGGGGAGGGGGTTCAATTTGTGTGTTTAAGAAAGACCACGTGAAAAACATCACACAATTTTGATAACTTTGGCTGCCTCCAGGTAGGGTAACTAATTGGCTAGAAAAAGGGGGGATAGGGACTTGTCACTATTTACTCGTAATTATGAATGACATAAATTCAAAAGAATAAAACTTCCAAAGATAGCTCGCAATAAACAAATAAAATGAGGCAGTGATTGATCTATCAGGGATGGAAAGCCAAAGAGTAGAGAGAAGAGCCACTGAAACATAAAGGTCCCTGGCACAGAACATCGCCTACACGACTAGAGCCTCCCCAAAGATAAACAAAGGAGCCAAAACCCATCCTTCTCCAAAGTTCTGCAATACAAGGTGAAAACTTCCATCTGATCCAAGAGGAGGGCAAACTTGGCTCAGAAAAGGCTTTAAGAATAAAGAGCACAGATGAATGGCAGCAGTCTAAGGTGTAATCTTAGAGAAACCTCTCTCTGTTACTGAGATGCTGGGAGTGACTGACACTCTCTTCCCCAAATAAAATACAGTGGGAAGAGCAGTGGATGCTAACTGTGAACCTGGAGCAGAGAACCCTGATAGCTCTGGCCCTTAAACACAGAGTCGCTCTGCTCTGGGTGGAACCCAGTGAAACATCAAGAGAGTTGTTCTCTAAGTGTCCTTACACACTGCATATGAATACACGTGGCACAAGGGCAGGGCAGCAGGGATAAATAAGGAATCTTGCTTCTTTTCCCTTGCTGCTGGTCCAGTAGTGAATCTAATACACTAAATCAGGAAAAGAGAAAATGAGGAGAGAGACAACAAACTAGTCTGATGGTCCTGTTGATACTATATATGACTTAATAGCTAGCCTCTTTTGTCATTTTCCTGACTCTAAATTCCTAATAAAACTCTGAACTTCTCTAGGATGCAACCTCTACATACTCAAGTGGAGAGCAAACTACGAGGAAAATTTCCTTACAAAGGAGATCTCAGTGTCTCAATAAGCCAAGAAAGGTCTGTGCAGGAACAAGAGAGCTGCCTAGTGGGCCCTGCAAGAAATCCACCTGCATAGCACCTACACTGGCGAGCTGTTTTCTCCCTGGACCCCTGTATTTATTTGTCTGTAGTATCATTAGAGGCAAATTCTCCCATTTTACTAACGGTGACCTCTACATCTTCTCTTCTACCCGTCTTCTTGGCTCTTTAGTTTTTCTATTAAAAAGATAACACTTTATTTCTATTATTGCATTAAAGGAACAAAAAAAAAGATAATAAGAGAATTCACTTCTCTTTTTGACTTAATAAATCAATTAAAAGATTGTCAACAGAAGACTAAAGTAACAGACCGTAGAGTCAGAAGAATTAGCTCTTTGTTATACAGCATATATTCACACCATTTTCAATCCCAACTAGCATGGATAACTTAGAATCTACCACATTTAATTAATGGTGAAGATAGTGCCTTTCTTCCCGGGGATTTATTCATTCAACAAATACTTCCTTGTGTGCTGGACACTGTTTTAACTCATTTAATCCTCCCAACAACCCTATGAGGTAGGTATGAGTATTTTTCCTTTTACAGAGGAAGAAACTAAAGCACAGAGATATTAACTAACAGCTCAAAGTCCATACTGCCAGAGAATTGCTGGGTAAGGATCCTTATCTAGACAGTCTGCTCCAGAACTTGCTCTGCTAAACTGACTTTATCTGTTTCATTAGCCAGTGTTGGCCCAAGAATATTCCACGACATGAAATATTCCCAGTGAAACTGATTCTCAGTATCTCTCTATTAATATCTCTTAATAGAGACTGATACCTCTGAAGACTGCCTCCTTGGCCAGGCGTGGTGGCTCCCGCCTATATTCCTAGCACTCTGGAGGCTAAGGCAGAAGGATCACTTGAGGTCAGGAGTTTGAGCCTGAACAGAAGTGAGACTCCATCTCTATTAAAAATAGACAAAATTAGCTGGGCGTGGTGGTGCATGTCTGTAGTTCCAGCTACTCCAGAGGCTGAGGCAGGAGGATCGCTTGACCCAGGAGTTTGAGGTTGCTATGAACTATGATCATGCCACTGCACTCTACCCCAGGTGACAGAGCGAGGCTCTATCTCAAAACAAATGAAAAAAAGACTGCCTCTTCTTTTGAATCCTCTTAAGTCAAAGGAGTCCCCAATATATCCTCTGGCACGGAGTAGGGCTCCGGCCTCATAACTCATCTCTACACTGCCCACCCAGACTTCACCTGGGGCCCTTCCCTGGCTCCTACTCCATCATACCCTGGCACAAGCTGCATCTGAGGCTCTCCACTGTTCCAAATGTTCATTTCACACAGACTCTCTTCACCTGGCACTTGAGCAAGTGAGGATTAAACAGTTAGGGTCTAAAGACCAACAACTTAGGGCTTCCCTCTTGCTGATGCAGTTCTTGGGCAAATCACTTAACCCTCCTCAGCCTGTGTATAACTCCTCTATAACTACTTCATCAAAGTCGGAATCAAATGAGACATTTTTAAACACTTAGCACAGTGTCTAAATTATGCTATGCTAAGGCATAGGTCAAAAACCTCCTCTATACTATAGAACTTCCTCACACTCCCCAAAAGCAGCAAATCTAGCACTCTAGACTCTCAGTGTTCCTCTAACAGGATTTAGCACCTTCCATCTTATTTGTAGGCATGGCTTCTACACAGCCACACACAAATTTCCCCAGGTTTACATCAACTCTCTTTGAGGACAGATTCCATGTTCTACAGAGCATAACCTATAACATGTGGCACGGCATCTTGCCCCTGGAATGTATCCTATGAACGTGGGTGGCCTTATTTCAAAGCAAGCCCCCTCTGACTTTCCATGAGCTTCGGGACTATCCCAACTCAAACAGGCTGGGAAATGCACAAGCGACAAAGCTGCTAGGTAAGCAACAACTGTTCCAGGGCCAGGGAAGCCAACGGAGGTGAAGTTAAAAACCCAAATATGGTATAAAGGAAGTTCTTTCTAACCAAGTCTTACAAAGCCCATGTCCATCATGGCTTTTGTGGCCAGATGTAGAAGACAGTTATAAAGGGAATGGGTGTATATGCCCAGTGCATGCCACTGTGTTACCTGGGATCATTTTGATGGCTGTGTTCACTTCACTCCATTTGTGTACCCGGTCAAACTTCCAGTCCAAGATAAAATTCCCATTATCTGTCACCACAGGACCCTAGAAGACAATTTTCACATTGACCAAGGATGCAGACACAGGCAGACAGAGGACAGGCAAGAGGAAGGGATAACCAAAGACAAGCATCCTAATTAACCAGCTCCAGCCAGTGCTCCCACTTTGTGCTTTCTAGAAGGTGTGCTGTGAAGTAGTAACAAACAGTTTTGGAGTCAGAAAAGCTTGGATTTGAGTCTTAACGCGACACAGGTACAGATCTCAGAGGAGCCATTACCTTCTGTGAGTCTCAGGTTTCTTAACTGCAAAAAAGGGATAATGATACATACTTCATAAGACAGCTTACGTATATATTATATGCATAAAATAAACACCACAGTAAGAGCTCAACGAGTCTTAGCTGTTATTATAGTGAAAATCTATAGCAACAGCACAGATTATCAACATCACACAATATTCTCATAACTTCACAGTAAGTACCATCAATGATACGAAACAAGACAATGCTACTTTGCCCATGACAACCTCCCTCCCATCAGGCAGTCCCAGCGAAAAGACGGGGAGATCAGCAACAGGGTCTGAGGTCAAATAGGCAGAGGGTAGTTTTAGTTAATTAATCCAGAATTCCTCAACAGCTTCAGATACTAGAAAAGCAGATCTGAGTGCTTAAGAACACAATTGTTGATAGAATACCAAATCAAAGGCAAGCAAGCACACCAGGACTCCCCGGCAGACTGGCCGAGAAGTGCCCAGAGCTCAGTAAAAACTCGGTGAAGGCAGGCGGCTGGGACTCCGCCTGCAGTAACCCCAGCCCCTGGCCTATCAGCTACAACGTGAGTCACATAACATCAGTCAGAGCACTGTACGACCACCAGGATCAGGACTATGACTTTTTTAAGTCATAAAAACAACGGGGAAAAAACATATCAAAACAAAAATGCCTCAGGGCAAACTTACAGATTTTTTTCTCTATCTTCCAACCTTTTTATATAGTTATATATGTAATTGTGGTTAGCTTTTGGATTATTATTTTTGCTTATTTAAGTGCAAGGAGGGGAAAAGTTCCCTGTAACCCACTTTAGAAGCTGAAGGGAAACATGAAACATTGGGACTAGGTATCTGGAGTGTATTCCTGGGGAGAACAATTCACACACCCCAAGAAATTCTATTTCTTTTCAAATTTAACCACAGAATGAGAGAGAGGAGGAGGAAAAAAAAAAATTACACCATGGAAACTGAAAAACTTTCTGCGCTAATGAGGCTTCCCAAAGCCAGTGTCTAAGCAGCTATGAACCAGGGTGTTCCAGGCCTTGGGTATAAAGGTCAGAACACTTGAAGAATGTCAGACCCTGAAGGACAGAGAAAGAATTATTCCCCCTTTGTATGGAGGATATGCACTGTATTAAGTATGGTATTGTCTACATGAGTTTAACATAGAACTAATGTAGCCAACTCTCTAAAAATAAGTATGTCAATTAAAAATAAATAAATAAAAGCCACCTGCCTGGGGGAGGTACAGAGGACCTAACTGAAACAGAAGGAAGGACACCACACTGAGAACCCGAGTGCCCTCCAGAACACATCCGCCTCAATCTGGTGACTTACTGCCTTGTTAACAGCCATGCGGAGTTCAACCACACCCCCAAACTTCTGGCTCACAGCTCGGCTCACTGGGACATAGGCCATTGGGATGACCTCGATGGGGATTCCCTTGTGCCACTGATCCCCAAGGTTCTTTGAATCTTTCCTGGAAAGAAAGAGTCAAGAAGAACAACAAAAGTAAATAAGCTCAATGGTACAAACACCAAATGCAGGAATGGGGTTAATTAGATGGTGGGAGGGCAAACACTCTGATCAGGGTCAGTACACACTGGGCTGTTTTACTATTTAAGAAAAGAGATACATGAAATAAGTATGACGAAAATGTTAAAACCTGATATGGCTGGCTTGTGGGTATATAGGTGTTTAATATTTAGGCTCTTCCTATAGCTATATTATTTCACAGTAAGTGAATACACACACATACATGTATTTTAAATTAACATGCAGCGCAAGTGCCTTCCACCAGACTCCTTGAAGGAGAATACGAGAGCTAGTCAAAGACTGTCCACAATATGAGTCACCCAAGAGGAAGCAGGGTGTGCTGAGTCACTGCCCACTTGCAGGGCGGACTCTGCTTCCTCTGAGGCCACTTGTGAGGATCTCATGAGCGATACGTGAGGTATGCTCTGTCAATAGGGTGACAAGCTGTTTCCTCCCCCTTCCACTGGACACATGAAATAAGACTGGAGATCCCGGCTCAGCATAAAGGGTAACGGAATCAGTGACTTCCACCTTCAGCCTGGAAGCAAAACATAAGCTCTCCTCGACACTGCCTTAAGTCCTAGCCATCAGTCTGAGAAAGTCAGAGAGTTCCTCCATCTCTCTATTTCCTCTTCTATATAACAGGAATGAGGCTTGGGGATCCAATCTACCTCTTCAGTCAGAAGGTCAGAATGCCAGAAGCCATACCTGAAATCAGCGATCACAATGAAGCGACTGGCATAGCCAGCCACGATCTTCTCCTGGGTCAGGCAGCCTCTGTGGATAGAAAAGAAGCAAATGAACACAAGAGTAAGACAAAATCTCGATTTGGGAACTAAGATCACATACAGAAATCCCAAATCCACTCAATCCTGGCACTTAAAGAGAAATTTAACTTTTAATGCTTAAAAGGACATCCCAGTGGGTCCGACTCGCCATGCCAACTGTCAGCGTGAAGCACGATCTGCTTTTCCAAACCCTGGGACAGACCTACACCGACAAAGAATTTGATGAGCTATGTTTCGAATTTGGTCTGAAACTTGATGAAATTACTTCTGAGAAGGAAATAATAAGTAAGGAACAAGGTAATGTAAAAGCATAGGGGGCCTCGGATGTTGTTCTTTACAAAATTGATGTCCCTGCCAATAGATATGATCTCTTGTGCATGGAAGGACTGCTTCAAGGACTTCAGGTCTTCAAAGAAAGGATAAAGGCTCTGGTGTATAAACACTTAATGCCTGATGGAAAAATCTAGAAATTGATTATCACAGAGGAGACTTTTTCCAAAGCATTTCTAAATTAATAGGATGTGACAGCAGTAAGACTTTAACTTTGCTTTACCAGGCAGATATACATTACTGTTTGTAAGTAGTATATGCATTGAGAAACAGGAGATCTATTTTGAATACTATATAGAGAAGAATCATCTAGAGATCTCTTTTTTTTGTTGTTCAAATCAGTAGTGGATTATATAAGTAATTTGGTAATTTGAAGAAAAGAGCATTGGTTGCTATTGGTACCCAAGATTTGGACTCTTTGTCAGGCCCATTTACTTATACTGCGAAACATCCTTCAGATATCAAATTCAAACCTCTAAATAAGACCAAAGAGTACACAGCCTGTGAACTGATGAACATATACAAGACTGACAACCACCTTAAACATTATTTACGTATCATTGAAAATAAATCCTTGTACCCAGTTATCTGTGATAGCAAGGGTGTCCTTCTTTCAGTGCCTCCAATCATCAATGGGGATCATTCCAAAATAACAGTAAATACTAGAAATGTATTGAATGCACAGGAACTGACTTTACTAAGGCAAAAATAGTTCTTGATATTATTGTCACCATGTTCAGTGAACATTGTGAGAATCAATTTACAGTTGAAGCAGCTGAGGTCGTTTTTCCTAATGGAAAATCATATACCTTTCCAGAATTAGCTTACCAAAAGAAGATGGTGAGAGCTGATCTGATTAACAAGAAAGCTGGAATCAGAGAAACTCCGGAAAATCTTGCCAACCTCCTGACTAGGATGTACTTAAAGTCAGAAGTCACAGGTGATGGGACTCAGATTGAGATTGAAATCCCTTGGACCAGAACTGACATTATCCATGCATGTGATACTGTAGAAGATGCGGCTATTGCTTAAGGATACAACAACATTCAGATGACTCTTCCGAAAATATACACCATAGCTAATCAATTTCCTCTTAATAAGCTCACTGAACTTCTCAGGCATGGCATGGCAGCCACTGGCTTCACTGAAGCACTCACCTTTGCTCTGTGCTCCCAAGAAGATAGTGCTGATAAACTTAGTTTGGATATCTCTGCAACAAAGGCAGTCCACATAAGTAACCCTAGAACAGCTGAATTTCAGGTGGCACGCACTACCCTTCTTCTTGGCCTCCTAAAGACCATAGCAGCAAATCGGAAGATGCCCCTTCCTCTGAAACTGTTTGAAATCTCTGAGATTGTAGTAAAAGATTCTAGCAGAGATGTAGGTGCAAAACATTACAGGCATCTCTGTGCTGTTTATTACAATAAGAATCCTGGGTTTGAGATAATCCATGGGCTGCTAGACAGAATCATGCAGCTGCTTGACGTGTGTCCTGGTGCAGATAAAGGGGGATATATGATCAAAGCATCAGAAGGCCCTACTTTCTTCCCTGGGCGATGTGCTGAGATCTTTGCCAGGGGTCAAAGCATCAGGAAGCTTGGGATCCTTCATCCTGACGTTATCACCAAATTTGAGCTGACCATGCCCTGCTCTTCTCTGGAAATCAATAACGAGCCCTTTTTGTGAAGATGGGTCTCTGTTGTGTGATTCTTTTCCCAAGCGTCCCTTTCTCCTTCCCTGGTGTCCTTTAGTCCTCCACAGGGAACATCCATTTGTGCTTTAATGTTTAATAAAGTAGAAAGCACTGTCTGGCTCTGTGGGTAGTTACCACCTTTTCCCCACATTAGGCCAGCTTGTGCAGTAGATAAATGTGGTATCCGTGTCTGAAGTTGCATTGCTGGGTAAAAGCCCAGTGGAATACCAGAGAAATGCACTAGCAGAGTGTGGGGCCAGTTCTGAAAGTCAGAAATGCTCCTCATACATCGGAGCATCACACTGTAACTGAATACTCACGCATAACAGGATCCCATTCTTTTCCTTATTGGTAAAACAAGAGAATTGATTAGTGTGCATGTTGCATGAGTATGAGATAACTAAGGGCTTTAGCTTTTATGGTCTACATTTGACATGTATTCATCATTTGAAAACAATAAAAAACAGTATTTAAAAAAAAAAAAGGGGCCAGGCGCGGTGGCTCACACCTGTAATCCTAGCACTCTGGGAGGCCGAGGCGGGCGGATTGTTTGAGCTCAGGAGTTTAAGACCAGCCTGAGCAAGAGTGAGACCCCGTCTCTACTAAAAAAAAATAATAGAAAGAAATTATCTGGACAACTAAAAATATATAGAAAAAAAAAAATTTAGCCAGGCATGGTGGCACATGCCTGTAGTCCCAGCTACTCGGGAGGCTGAGGCAGTAAGACTGCATAAGCCCAGGAGTTTGAGGTTGCTGTGAGCTAGGCTAAGGCCACAGCACTCACTCTAGCCCAGGCAACAGAGTAAGACTCTGTCTCAAAAAAAAAAAAAAAAGGACATCCCCAATCCCATCCCATCATGCTGTTTCTAGTAAATGGGCTATAGAAACATTAGCTTGTGTCTGGGAGAAACCTAGAAAGCAGACAATGGCTCCCATTAAGGCCAGGCATAATCCCATCCAAGACGCATCTGAGAGGAAGCTTTGTGTTTAGAGAGACGTCATCTAGACATGGCATGAATGGGGGGATCTATAACCTGAGGAAGGCAAGCTTCGAACAATGTGCCCAATCAACTATTTGACAGTCAGCGTGATGAAGAGGAGAAAGCCCAGATCACTGAGTCAGCAGATCTGGGTCCAGGCTACCTCTAGTGCTAAGTAGCTAAACTAACTCCAATCTGCAGTCAAGAGGATTAAATAACA
The DNA here is from genome assembly GCA_963575035.1 of Avahi laniger. Lineage (NCBI taxonomy): Eukaryota > Metazoa > Chordata > Mammalia > Primates > Indriidae > Avahi > Avahi laniger. The sequence continues at coordinate 3,958 of CAUYSK010108915.1, read as the reverse complement.
CATATGAAAATCTTTTTAAAAATAAAGTGTGATTTTAAACAAATGTTGCATCATTCAGTAGTCTGCTTGATTATATAAGAAACAGCAGAACAGGGCATCACCTTTTTCAACTCACCATTCCCTATCCCGCAAATCAGCATTTAGGAAACAATGTTTTTCAAATGAATGACTAACATCCCTAACTGTTCACAGAGGTAAACACAGCTTTAAAGCAAAGGTCACACATTGGTGCCCACAGACCTAATAATCTAGTCTAGTAAGATTTTGGTTTGGCCTGGACAGTTTTTAAAGTTTGAATCAGCAGAAGAAGCAGATCCACAGAGAACCCATTAAGAGGAGTGAGCTCACTAAAGAGGCCCGGGTTCCTCCTTGTCACCAGATTGCTATTAATGACCAGAAATGCCAGGCTGGGTCTAAGGCCATATGCTATCAACATCTTAGCAGAAAGACAAACAGACAAACTCATATATGCCACAGCAGCAATTTGTTCATTCTGTATTCCATTTTGCTTTGGTAAGGACAAACTGGCAGATAGTCTTTAGCAAGAAAGTGTCCACAATACTCACCCACCACCCTTGATGAGATTGAGATCAGCATCTACTTCATCAGCACCATCGATGGCGAGGTCAATCTGTGTCAGGGAGAAGGTACGTTAAGAGAAATCACCACAAGCTTTCTTAAGGGGAGGCTCTATGCTAACCCTGACCATGCACTAGCTCATCAGATCCCAGCGGACCTATTAGCTAGGTCCAGTATTCCCACTGAACAAATCAAGAAACTGAGGCTCCAAAGGTTAAGCCACTCCACTAGGGTCACCAAGAAACCAGCATAACCTGGGACTCAAACCTGGGGATAGCTCTCACCTATGACTTTACACTCCCTTTTTCCATTGATGGGCTTCTCTGTGGACAAGCTGGAATTCTTTAGAATGTGCATTCTGAGTGTGGGTGACATCACGCCCCAGGAGGCAAAAACTAATTCTTGGGGGAAGGGGGAGATTTTACTTAGACATTAAAATGGTTTTTGGCCCTCCAAAGGGCCAATACAGTATATATGTGGTATTACATTCCACTGGGGATAGAGGGTCAACAGTAGGAAAAGAGCCAAGAAAAACTGATTCAAAAGTCTCTGTACTAATTTTGAGCAAACTCACAAGCAATTTCAAGTGGATATGAAGATCAAAGGAAGAGATATATGAAGAAGTTGACAGACATTTGATGTGTTCCTGAATTGGAAATTATCTGAGGCACTCCCACTAAGACCCCACCTTGTCTGGGCTTGCCACTCCCTCTATCAGAATGCTCTACCACCAGCTCCAAAAGCAGCTGAGGGGCGAATGGGTTCACTCATCTTTCAAAAATCAAAATCAAAGAACTTACACATTTCTCATCACTCGTGGTAGTCTCTGCATGAACAATGTAGGAACCTCAAGAACTTTTTTTTAAAAAAAACAGCAGTATACAGGGTACAAATTCTATTCATGCTACAGTTACTAAGATGCTTAGCATGGCCAGTGGCACAGGTGTAAAGCCTACGAAATTTCATGTGAGGCATGCTTGTTTTCATCCTTTTACAGATGTGGCCTTTGTCTAAAGTTACAGCCTGCGTTGCTCTTCCCCCAGCCTGCACTAACCCTTGGGCCAGACTGCATTGTGGCAATTACCTGAGAAGGTGGCAAGTTTTTCTATCTAGGTTCTGAACCCACTTTCAGCCCAAAGCACTCTCCGCACAGCTGCTGAACAGATGATCAGCCTGTCCCCCAGGCTCTGCCCATAGAAATCTCCCAATAGGTCCTTCCCATAGTTCTTACTAACCCCTCAGAGGCCCATGCATACCACAGCAACACAGGTTACTAGACCCAATCAAGTTCCTACGTCAGCCTCGTTTTCTAATTGCCGTAGCCTCTCCCCACTTTCCCAGCGCAGCCTTGTTTGCCCTCTCCCCGCCCTCCTCCACCTGCACCAGCACATTCCACGCACTCTGTCCTACACATCCCAGCCAGTCTGAGCACTGTCCACATATGCTCACGTGCCCATGTGGAACTGTTTCTGTGGTTCCTATCCACCCCTCTCTGGAATGTTCTCTCCTACCCTCGCCACCCAGTCTTTACAGTTCAGTTCAAACTTTACCTCTTCCCACAAAATTCTTCTATTACAACTAGCACCACTCTAGAATCAGAAGCACCTGAGTTCAAATTCTGGTTCTACCATTTATAGTGCGGCCTTCAGCAAATGACTTACCCTCTCTGTGCCTTTTCACATCTATAAAGTGGGGAAAATTATGGTACCAACCCCCAAGAACTGTGGAGATTAAATAATTTAATGCAGGTATAGCACTTAGTACAAAGCTGGATACATAATAATGGCTCAGAAAGTGCCAGCTAGGATGGTGTGTGGTGCTGGTCACCAACTGCAGTCTCCTCTGGGCCGCCCCTGTATTTAACAGTCTTTACCACAATACTTCGTTTTAATCTGTTTTCAAATGTCCATGACTGCCTCAGATGATTCCTTCTCACCTCCACTTAGAGGCAAGCTCTGTGGGCTGCAGAAGGACCTCAGGAAGGCCTGCATCCAGCCCTGGCTTTGTCCACTCCCACTTCACTGCACTCATACTGAGCCCTCAGAGTTAAACCACAGGGACACACTGGAAACTAACCACTTCTCCATTTGTGACCTCAGCCAGAATTAATACTCAGGGTCCCAGGAGAAAAGTTAGTATGACTAACTGACCTTTTCCCTACACCAGACAAAGTATCTAGAACCTACAAACAAGTGACAGCCATAAAAAAGGAGATAGACACAGCAGTCTAACTCTCTCTTTTACCTCTGGGTGTCGATCCAGGTCACTGAGGGTTAATCCATACTGCAGGATGAGCTGACGGGCCTGCGGAAGACAGAAAAAAGCACCCATAATCACATACTATGAGTTTGTGGCAATGATTCTCAGAATTCTTTTGGATTTAAGTGTCAAACACTGAGTCCTTCCCAGGCTCTCTTCCAAATCCCAATGTAGCCCATCAAGAGGTAGGAGATATAGCCCCATGAATGGCCACACTGCTAATCAACCTGGGAAAAAGGCGAACAGGACACTGGAAAGACTCTGTTCCCGTGCTAAGCTAAGAGCTCATCCTCAGTGACTTGCTACTACTAAAGGCAATGCCATGGCCTCCCAAAGCTTCAGGCAGTACAGCTATTACAAAAAATTCCTAAAATATAGAACCAAAACCACAAAGCATTAGAAACGCTTTTAAAACAATCCAACAGTATAAAAAAAGACTGAGGAAGATCACTATGAATTCATACATAGTGATTTCCAGGCTATATTGTTGAGGATATAGGGAAAGAATATATATACACTCAGAAAAGTATATACGGGCCAGAACTCTAGAATGGCTAAGTGAGAAACAGCAATTTTGGAGCACCAGACTGGGAGAGATTCAGTCTGTGGAAAAAATCAGCACCATTGACTTTACAGACATGCCTCACAGCTAACCTTTTAAAAAGGCTGACAAAAGGGGAGAATGGTGGTTAGGGCCACCACATAAGCCCTGAGCAGGATTTTGTAGCTGGGATAAAGGCACCATAAACTTCTGCATTTGAACACCCAAGTTTAAGCGATGAGGGTTTGGTGTTCATGTTATTGCTTATAATACACAGAGGAACCAAAGGATGGAAAACTTTTTTGCAAAGGCATGCCTTTAAAACATTTTCTGCTTAAAGTGAAAAGCACCTGAGAGAAACAATCAGAAGGTCCAGATTCTAATCTTAAATATACCAGCCATGTGGCCCTTTGCAAGTTTTTTGTAAAAAGATGGGCATGAGGCCGGGCGCGGTGGCTCACGCCTGTAATCCTAGCACTCTGGGAGGCCGAGGCGGGTGGATTGTTTGAGCTCAGGAGTTCGAGACCAGCCTGAGCAAGAGCGAGACCCCGTCTCTACCAAAAATAGAAAGAAATTAAT